>CM042566.1:1286253-1388753 GCA_023630585.1 Cranoglanis bouderius
GACGTCTGAAGAGTCATAGAAGGAAGGGAATAAAGGGAAGGAACATATAGGAGGTCTTGCACAGAATGAGGAAGCACCAGACAAGACGTGAGAAGGTATGGTGGTGGGTGCCTGAGTATGTATGGGTTGGCTTACTGTGTACTGTGTACTGTATAGTTGTGGGATGTGTAACACAGGCTTTGGGAGCTACCAGGCTGGGATCTGGGAAGGTGTATAGAGGGAATGAGGGGTAGTTGAGGAAAGAGTATGCAATCTATCAAGGGTAGGTGTACTAGTTTGCCTAACATTCTTCATTTGAATTTCACATCCCTCCAAAAAAGCAATCTACTACCGCCCTTCTAAAACCAAGTTTTTCCAAGGATTGCTATGATCTGCATCTAGAGTTTCAACGAGTTTTTAGGGCCAATATATCACCTTTCATTTGTTCAAACTCTGTCTGCATTGAATGCATGTTGCACACATCAGTAGCAGGTACCTCAGCATTAACATCATCATCATCATCATCAGAGATGTACAAAGAACAGAGCATAGATGTAATTTCGGCCGCGGGATTACGCCTAGCCACAAACAGGCCCACACTAAATCCACAGCCTGATCTAGCGTGTTACCTTCAGTAGTACAATCACCAGTGTTAACAGCATCATTAGGGAACTCCTTTTTTTTGTCTTTTATATAAAATATTAATAATGCACTGAAAGAGCCCCCAACTCACCCCGGCGAGGCCCTGGTTACAATCAAGAAGGGCTCTGACAGTGTATAGAATAAACGCACACCAAAAGCCACAATTACATTCTCTAAGTCTGTTGTGTCTTATACAAATGAAAGCCACCAAGTATATACAATAAACCCACACCCACAGTCTCTCTTGCAGTGAAAAAGTTTTTTTTTTTTTAAATGTATACAATGAAGTAAAGTCTTTTGGATCATTCTCACGTGTGGTTTTTATTGTCATTCCTCTACAGTGGGTATAGAAAAAAAATCACCCCCCTTTAAAATAATCACATTTTGTTGCTTTTCTGCCTAAAATGAAGACAGACACAGTTTTTGTTTTATCCAGCTGTATTTACTCAGTGCAACTTATAACATCCAACTGAAAGATATAACACCAACATGTCAGAAAAAAATAAAATAAAATAACAGAATCACTGAGTTGGAAAAAGGATCACCCCCTTGTGTCAGTATTTTGTTGAACCACCTTTTGCTTTAATTACAGCCTTTAGTCTATTGGGATATGTCTGTACAAACTTTGCACATCTAGACTTTGCAATATTTGCCCACTCTTCTTTGCAGAACTACTGAAGTTCAGTTAAATTTGATGGTGACTGTTTGTGGACTGCAGTCTTCAAGTCATTCCACAGATTTTCAATGGGGTTTAAGTCTGGGCTCTGACTAGGCCATGCAAGGACATTCACCTTTTTCTCCTTCAGCCACTGTGTGGTCAGTTTTGCTGTGAGCTTTGGGTCATCGTCATGTTGGAAGATAAACCTTCTTCCCATTTACAACTTTCTGGCAGAGTGTAGAAGATTTTCCTCAAGAATTTGATGGCATTTTGCCCCATCCATTTTCCTTCTATTCTGACAAGTGCTCCAGTCCCTGCTGCAGAGAAACACCCCCATAACAGGATATTACCACCTCCATGCTTTACTGTAGGAATGGCGTTATTTAGATGGTGGGCTGTATTGGATTTCTGCCAGACATATCATTTGGTGTTGAGGTCAAATAATTCAATTTTACTCTCATGTGACCATAACACCTTTTTCCATGTGGCCTCAGAATATTCAAGGTGCGTTTTGGCAAAGCTCAGTCGTGACTGCATGTGGCCTTTCTTGAGGATTGGCTTTTTTCTTACAACCCTCCCATACAAGCCACATTTGTGGAGAATTTGTGATATTGTTGTCACATGCACACAATGACCACTCCTTGTCATAAATCCCTGTAACTGCTTCAGAGTTGCTGTAGGCCTCTTGGTAGCCTCTCTGACCAGTTTCCTCCTGGCTCTGTCATCCAGTTTGGAGCGACGTCCTGATCCAGGGAGGGTCTGTGTTGTACCAAATACCTTCCACTTCTTAATAATAGACTTCACTGTGCTTCTAGGCATTGAAAAAGACTTTGAAATTTTTTTGTATCCATCTCCTGACTTCTGCCTGTCCACAACTTTATCCTGCAGATCTTTTGACAGTGCCTTGCACCCATAGTTGATTGTTTGCTTCAGTTGCACTACCATGGACTGAAATGCTTCAGGAAAGCTCTTTTCATGCTGAGCTAATCAAAATGACCACAGCTGATCACAGTTGAAAGTCAAATGGCTTTGTGTGCCATTGAGAAGGTGATTAGCTACACCTGATTGAGTTTACAAGTCATTTTTTAGGAGGGGGGTGATCCTTTTTCCAACTCAGTGATTCTGTTTTTTAAATTTTTTCTGACATGTTGGTGTTATATCTTTCAGTTGGATGTTATAAGTTGCACTGAGATAAAACATCCATACAGCTGGATAAAACAAAAACTGTGTCCGTCTTCATTTCGGGCTGCAAAGGGGGGTGATTCTTTTCTATACCCACTGTATATAGCCTGTATACATTGGAACAAAATGTTTCTTCAGGACCATGATGCTACACATAACAGTGTGCAAGACTACATAAAGTGCAAATACACAACATTGTGAAATGGACAGGAAATACACAGAACAATAAATATGATGAAGCTCAAATTTTTGTATGTAAAGAACATCTCTAGGGATTATGTTTCGTGCACTTTGTGTGCTGATTATTTTTGGATACTGTGATCATATAAATCGGCTTTGGGTGTGTATGATTTGACAGAAATTAATTTTATGTGCAGTATTTCTAAATTTGTACAGTGTCTACCTGGGTTTAGGTGATCAGAAATATCAGAAATATGACCCATTCAGCATTACCATATATGGAGAAAATTACTGTACAGACTTAATATTTATATTACTTGATCACAGACAATACAGAATTGTAGAAATGTGTAGAAATGTACCCTAAAGTTTAATCTTTAACTTTTAATCCTATCTCATATAAAGAAAAAAAGCTGTGTATTAGAATACAAAATAAACATGCCCCACCCAATATTACCATATATGGAGATAACTAAAAATATATATATATATATATATATATCAGGATGTTAGAATTTTTATATTTCACCTATAATTAAGAGTTGCAAGTGTACCTGTGCGAGATGAGGAACATGTTGCACATGTACACGCTGTCCATGCTGCTGTGCTGGAGCTGTTCAGCCAGCACGTCTCCCATGGTGCACTGCAGCAACCGCGGCACTTCCTCATTCCGGTCGCCATCGAAAATCCCGTAAACTGCTTCCATGCTGTCCCCGAATCGATCCATGGCCAGCACAGACACACACAACCTGCACAGACAAAAATCTTAGACCAAAACAACCTCAAAACAACAAACACTGTGTGACGTGCTATTATAGGAAAATAATCAACGACGGGGTGGTGTTAACTGGTGCATCAGAGTTAGTGTTATTACATCCCAAACTGTTTTATTCCTCTTACACTACAGCGATTTACCAGTGAGTACAATTATTTATTTAGTAAAGAGCAACATGTCATACTTTTTATCCGTTTATTGTTATATATAATTTGTGGAGCATCCATGAAACAAGTTCCTGTTCTGCTATGAACAGTCGTCCCTCCATCAGCCATTTTGTTTCCCTCTCTCTTGAAATTAATAAGACAAAAACAAATGCAGCTTGTCAGTTCTTGTGTTACAGAAAAACCACAAAGCCTAAACTCCTCTGTCCTGAAGATGTCGGAAAATTTAAAGTTACGGCTTTTCTCTGACTGTTACAAAGCGCTGACATTGGAGACTCCTTCCAAAAATATTACATAACATGAACAACTACTTTACACACTTTTTTCACAAATGATACCATATTAGAACGATCACATTTATATACAGGACTGTGCAAAAGTTTTAGACACCCTCATTTTTTTTTCGTACAAACTTTGTTATAGATTTTTTATTTTATGATTTCTGCATTATCGAGTCAGTACAAAAAACATTAGTTTTCTAGCACAAAATTAAATGTTAAGGAAAAATGTTTGTATGTCATTAAAGAAAGCAGCATATTATGTAAGAGACACTTTTCAGACAAAAAACACAATGAAGGCTGCTGGGTTTTGCTGCAAAAATAAGAAGCGAGTGCGAAAGTCAAAGTGTCCAGAAGAACTGTGTCTGGTTCTGCAAGATGCTCAATAAAACTTACCAGCTCATTTCCTTATAAAACTGCACACACTGTACCGGAGACTACTATTTTTATTTTTAGTTTTAGTTTTAGTTTTTTTGTCACTAGATAGTGACTTTGTTTCATTTACTACAGTTTACTGCTCTTTACTGTATTTTTGTTTTAATGTAGAAATATTTATTTTCATTATTTTGAAGGCATCTTTGCTCTACAGTGTTTCTTTGCATGTGCCTAAAACTTTTGCACAGTACTGTATATAAATAAATGTGATTGTTCTAATATGGTATCATTTGTGGAAAAAGTGTGTAAAGTAGTTGTACATGTTATGTAACATTTTTGGAAGGAGTCTCCAGTGTCAGCACTTCATATATATATACATATATAACTTAATCAATGCCTCGTAACCAATCAGAATTAAGAATTCAGCAGTACTGTGGTGTATACTGGGCAGACAGAGAAAAAGACAGATACCTGACACTGACAGTAGACACAGAGTGAAGGTGATGCGTAGGACTAACACCTCATGAAATATAAATATGAAAAATGTTCTTTACATCCGCAGGGCATCACAACCTTACAGCAAGGTGACTCCGAGCACCTGCAGGAAACACACTGCCAGCATGCTGAGAGATTAACGCTGATCATTTGTAGAAATGTGCTCACTTGTTCCTCTGGCCGCTCATCTCGGCGTAGCCGTGATCCCAAAGTACACACGAGCCCTGCGAGTCCGCCGCGGTCAGAGACGGCTTCTGGTCCAGCTTCAAAGTAGTTATATGACTGATAGAAAGACATTCAGTATAAAGTGAAATTAGAGTCAACACAATATGAACCTGAATTTGTAATGCCTGAATTCAGAACCAGTATAATCAAATATCTTAAGATTTTTTTTAATATCTCAAGATATTTCTTAAGAACAGTTACATGACAGAAAAAGAGATTCATACAACAATAAACCATCATTTAAATAATTAGATGAATTAAAACATTACAGCTGTAAACATTATAGTTGTGTGCCAGGATGATTTTATAGTTTGTCAGACATGAAGATAAAGAGAACCGGTGTGACTGCTCCTTAATAATTAAGTCTGTTTTCACACCAAGTATTTTTATTTTTATAGAAAAATCTCATCACTCTTAGCAGTCCTAGCTAGTATCGACTAACTAACTAGCCTAGCTTGATTTCTAGATTAGATGTATTATTTTTAGTGATGTCTTTCAGTTTCAGTTTCAGTTTGCTTCTCTCACCCCTCAACTTGCAGCCTGATTGGTAAAAAGGTCAAAGGTTAAAGTCCACCTACGTGAATTCATTTGTTTCTTGTGTTTGTAAACAAAAAACAAACAAACCCATATACGTTTATATGTTTATATTGTATGACTTGGGAATGAGTTATTTCATCATGAACATAAGACGTGGTCTAAATAAGAACACCAACCATGAATTATGTAATAAATCTAATAAATGAGAATGATTTAGCTAGTACATAGCCGTTTCACTTGTGTGGAATTTTCTTTTAAACACAGGAAAACGTCTGTATTTGAACGCACCACAGTTCACCAAAACTGACTGGTTTCAAGGAGACCAGTCGGTGAATCAGATGTTTCCTGTCACGCGCTCGTACTATATTGCGTATCCTGCGCTCTCCACGCTGGTGTGACGACTCACCTGAACAGGTTGAGGGTTTTGTGTTCCAGCATCAGGCTGCTGTTGCCGCTCAGGTCGAGTTCCTGCAGCGTGGCCGGGACAGAATCAGGCAGCAGGATCTCGGAGAGCTCATTACAGCTCACATCCACCAGCTACACACACACACACACACACACACACACACACACACAGAGCACGTACACACACACACACACACACACACACACACACACACACAGAGCACGTACACACACACACACACACACACACACACACACACACAGAGCACGTACACACAACAATACATTTATGTAAAATATATGCAGATACTTGATTTTGGATTTCTTTATATGGACTCACCGTCCACTTTATTAGGAACACCTGTACAACTGTATATTCATGCGGGTATCTGATCGGCCAATCGTGTGGCAGCAGCACAGTACATACAATCATGCAGATACAGGTCAAGAGCTTCAGTTAATGTTCACATCAAACATCAGAATGAAGAAAAAGTCTGATCTCTGTGGCTTTAACCGTGACATGGTTGTTGGTGCCAGATGGGCTGTTTTGAGTATTTCAGAAATTGCTGATCTCCTGGGATTTTCACAAACACTGTTGTATTATTAAACACAACAGTGTTTAATAATATTTATTTATTTATTTATTTCAGTAATTGATTTATCAACAATAATTTATATAATAAACATATATTATCAACAATTATTATTATTATTATTATTATTAGTAGTAGTAGTAGTAGTAGTAGTAGTAGTAGTAGTAGAAGTAGTAGTAGTAGTAGTAGTAGTATTGTTCTTGTTTTAAAAAATGTTGTTGTTGATGTTGTAAATAAACAAACAAACCAGCTAGTTAATTAATTATTAATGACTTAATTAATACCTCATTAATAATTAATTATTTTTACTTTATAAGGTCTATTTTTATTTATTCAATACAAAACAGAGACCTATATTTTTTATGGGAACATAAATACGAATATGGATCTCATCATAAAATGTGTATAAATTTTCATGAGAAATTGAAATAAATAAATAAGAGAGTAAACATGATAAAAAAAAGAAAATAAATGAAAAATAAAACATATTAACACATCAAGAACCCCTTTGAGTCTGTTTGCTAAAACCTTGGACAGAATCTTGTAGTCGGAACATAAAACAGCAACTGGTCTCCAGTTTTTGAGCAAACACAGGTCTCCTTTTTTGGGGAGTAAGGAGAGAACAGCACGTTGACAGCTTTTTGGAAGCATTTTAGCTATAAAACTTTCTTGTAAAACTTCATAAAAGTCTTTGCCTATGGTTCTCCAAAAAGATTTGTAGAATTCGATAGGTAGTCCATCGACTCCTGGTGCTCGGCCCGAGGACAGCTGATGCACTGCTGTTGTGACTTCCTCAAAAGTCAGTTCTGAGTCCAGAAGCTTTTTGTGTTTTGTATCCAGCACAGGCAGGTTTTTAAAAAGTTCATCTGAGCATGGTTTTTCTGTGTGTTCTTTAGCATATAAGGCTGAGTAAAAATCAACAGCTAGTCTTCTTAGGTCACGTTGACCTCCGGCAGGAGCTCCGCAGGTGAGACCACCTCGTGGGTCTCAGGCTTGAGCTCCGGGGGGAAGGTCGCCATGTTGACTTACGGCTGGAGCTCCGCAGGTGAGACCACCTCGTGGGTCTCAGGTTGGAGCTACGGAGAGGAGGTCGTCACATTGACCTCCAGCAGGAGCTCCGCAGGGGAGACCACCTCGTGGGTCTCAGGCTAGAGCTCCAGAGAGGAGGTCACCTCATTGACCTCTGGCTGGAGCTCGCCTCATTGACCTCTGGCTGGAGCTCTGGAGAGGAGGTCATCATGTTGACCTCCGTCTGGAGCTCCGCAGGTGAGACCACCTCATGGGTCTCAGGCTGGAGTGCCGGAGAGGAGGTCATCACGTTGACCTCCGGCTGGAGCTCTGCAGGGGAGACCACTTCGTGAGTCTTAGGCTGGAGCTCTGGAGAAGTGACCACCTCATGGGTCTCAGGCTTGAGCTCCGGGGGGGAGGTCGCCACGTTGACTTACGGCTGGAGCTCCGCAGGTGAGACCACCCTGTGGGTCTCAGGTTGGAGCTCCGGAGAGGAGGTCGTCACGTTGATCTGCAGCAGGCGCTCTGCAGGGGAGACCACCTCATGGGTCTCAGGCTGGAGCTCCAGAGAGGAGGGCACCTCATTGACCTCTGGCTGGAACAGGTCTGGAGAGGAGGTTGCCATGTGGACCTCCGGGCTGGAGCTCTGCCGAGGAGACCACTTCGTTGGTCTCAGGCTGGAGCACCGAAGCTGTGGAAGCCGCCCTGTCGGCCTTGGACTGGAGCTGGGCTGTGGAGGCCACCCTGCTGGCCTGTTCATAATAGGTTGTGAATGGTCTCGCAGGTTCGTCCGTTAGGCTGGCCCTCCCCAAAAAATTCTCTAAATCAAACTTAACATCTCCCTTACCATAGATCAACCTCATGACCCAGATGAGCTCCGCAACGCTTCCCAGAAAGAAGTTGCCGGAGCCGATCAGGAGCCTTGCCCATTGGCGTGCTGGACTGACGAACCGGGATAACAGGAACATTAGCCACTGTCTTTACCTGGATGAATTGCCAGTAGAAATTAGTGAAGCTGAGGAAACTTTGTAGGTCCTTTATCATCTTGGGTGTTGGCCAGTCAGTAATGGTGGCCACCTTGACCTGGTCCATGGCGACTCTTCTGGGCTAATGATGTATCCCAGGAATGAGATGCACTGATGAAATGAAACTTACACTTTTCTCCTTTGATGTACAAGTGATGCTACACGAGGCGCTGGAGGACCTTGCGGACATGGGAGACATGGGTTTCATAGGAGGGGGAGTAGATCAAGATGTTGTCGATGTACGCCATGTATTTGTCCAACATGTCCTGCAGGACATCATTGATTAGATATTGAAAGACCAAAGGGGTGCAAGAGAGCCTATATGGCATCAAACAGTACTTGTAGTAGTGGTAGAGGCAAGACCAATCAGACAGTTTACAGGAAAATACGTAGTCTCAATTCAGCCAAACACTAGCTCACATAGTCAGTTAGCATGAGTGGAAAATGGATATATGCCAATTTTTCTTTTCTTTTTTTTTTTTTTACCAGTAAAGTGGTTGAAACTGAAACACCAACATCATCTGATGGTGAGCAAGAAAACAAGGTGTGTAAATGTCTATATAAGTTCCAAGTTATATGAACATGATATGAGCAGAGCATAAGGACAGCTAACATACTTTGCATGGCATTGTAGCAGCTAAACCCATAAAGTGAAAGCTTAGATGTGCCTCCCCTTGGCTAGCAACACCAAACTAGCCTAGTCTCGTGTTAGATAGCCAAAAAGTTTTATATTTTATCAGTCAAGTAGTCCTGCAAACAGTCATAACATCCGAGGAGAGTTTTATGATAAATCCAGCTTCCACAATTAAGCAATTAGCCCTCACATGCAAAAAAAAATAAAAAAATTTTTTAAAAAATTAATCATGGTTTATTTAGAAGTACTTTTAAAAAGGTTTTTTGATGGAACAGTCTGGGCTCAGCCTCAGATGATTACCTGTCCAGCTAACGCCCCTGGTAATGCAGCTCAGCCACTGCAGTGCGCCGGCTACCATAGACACACACTAACGCTTCCTCCTTTTATAGGGTGCCATTACTTTTGTCACAATTGAACTGCTAGTTTTATTTATCTTATTTTATGGATTTATTCTCAAATCGATTTCTTTCCAATCATTAACATGAAAAGACAAAAAAATATTCACTAAATATATAAAATCACAGAAACCTGAAGACGTTCAATCGAGGTTCACATTAGCGAGTTTCAGTGAGAAATCAGTGTTAGATGTGAATGTTAACAAATACCTGGATATTCTTAAATTATGCATTTCCTTGTGTAAATGCTCCTGTGAACACATAGAGCTTCACTGTCACAAAGTCACACATAGCTTTACTGCTAATTTACAAATCAAATGAGAAGTCTTTCTCCTTGCTGTAGATGTCATGACTCCTGGATGTCATCACAAACAGCATGCGTTAGAGGGGTTTTTTTTAGAGGGCATTTCTGTGTTATTTTTTCTTCAGTTCATTCTGTATAACCTTGTTTTCTTCCTAACAGGTGAATTATGATGAAATACCCCTTCACAAAATAGCAGAAAATAACAAAGATTATAATAATGAAGAATTGTATTTGGAAGTGACGTCACTCACAGTTGACGGCATTTACTGTATATTTGAGTCGATATAAATGACTGATATTTTCCAGCAGAAAGCTTTGAATCCTGCTGTAATGCTGAAAATGCTGAAAGCATTAACGTGTTAAAAATCATTAGAAAACTTATTATTATTATTATTATTATTATTATTATTATTATTATTATTGAATATTAAAATACTTGTAGCCCATAATATGTAGGGAGAAAAAATACTTTTTTCCACTGTAAAAATAACATCTGATGATCATTTATGTGATTTTTTTTTAATTAATCTCATTATTAATAATTTTAAGGTTACTAAATCTGTTAAATGTATTAAATCTGACACTGTACAATGAGACCACAGACTCAAACAACTTTTGAATCAAATTGTACCGCACAATATCGGCACACTGGCTGTGTTTATATACAGAGATTTCCACCAATCAGGACGAATTCATTCCAAATGAACTGTTTATTTTCATCCTAAACTGGGCAGGACTTTCTAAATGGAACGGATATCAATTTACAAAAATATAACAAGTTACAAATAGCAAGGGCAAGGACATAAGAAATACAAGTATATAATATATTCTCTTATCAGATCCTCAGCCACACCACAACTCACCGCCAGCAGGAAAATAAAAAAGAGCGATTTCATCTCTGCTCTGAAGCGTCTGAGCTCGGTACGTCTCCTCTACACAACGTCTCAACACAACATGTCTGCTGACTCAGACTGTCAAACTCTGGAACAGAAGAGAAGAAAAATGGAGCCAAAATGCAAAATATATGGAATTATGTAACTCTGGAAGCGAGACACAATCTTTAACCTGACCCACATCATTTCACCCTTTCTCGCAGTACACTGACGTTCCATTCCACCGGAGGATGGAAATCTGATATTTTCAATCAGCATAAACGCCATGTGGCTATATTTCATGCTTTTGCTAATTCTATGCTAAAAACTCAGTCCTGTTACTTTCAGTCCTGTTACTTATATAAAGAGAAGCTTCTTACTTTTTTTAAAAAAGAAAAATACTTCTTGCGTGCATATATAGTCATTTTTAGTCACAAATATCAATTATTTGAACATGAAACCAATCGTTTCTTTAAAATAAACACTTTCTTGAGGGGAAAACAAAGGAATTAGTTGACATGCTTTTAAATATGCTTTTTAAATGACACGAGTTTTGCTTCTTCTTTTTTTTCAGTACCTGGCCCAATGAGGTCAAAATTTGTCCTTTAAGTGCCTTGCATATGCCTTTTACTCAGGAGTGAGATCTAGCCACACTATCTAAAAGGCAAAAAAATAAATAAATAAATAAAATTTGTTTTGTCCTTATGGATTTTTGTGTGTAGATTATTGACCAAAAAGTCAGTTTAATCCATTTTAAATTAAATCTACAGTTGCAATCAAAATTATTCAACCCCCATTGCAAATCAGGTTTATTGTCAAAATTTACAGACTTTCAGCTGTTTGCGATGAACAAATCAAACAAAAGCAATTGAAACAGTTCAACACAATGAATGCTTCAAGTGGTTTCCCCAAATTCAACTGAGCATGCATCTTATAATGACTTCTCCAGTCTCAAAATTATTCAACCCCCTGAACAGAATCCCTCACAATAGCACAAATATGCAAAACAGGTGTTATCTCAAGCACTCTTGATGCAACTAATCAAGGGCTTCATTAGTTGCACCAGGTGTGCTTGAGCTGGAACACATGAAATACCTGAACTGGCTAGGGGCAGAAAATACATGAAATACCTGGATGGTACAGAAAAAGGAAGCCATCAACGGCTGCAACCAGATTTCTGAAGGCAGGTTGTGAAAAACCCTCGAGTGACTGCAAAAGACCTGCAGCCAACAGGCACTGAGGTTTCAGTGAGCACAGTATGGCGCGTACTAAACGCAGAAGGTTTCCATGCCAGAACTCCAAGACGTTCACCACTGCTGACCCAAAAGCACAAGAAAAGTCGCTCAAAATCATATAAATAAGCCAAAGAAGTTTTGGGATTCTGTTCTGTGGAACCTTTTGGCATGATGGATCAGCGGTATGTCTGGAGAAAGAAGAATGAAGAAAGAGCACTCTGTCCACAGTCAAGCATGGTGGTGGCTTGGTGATGCTCTGGGGCTGCTTTGCATCCTCTGGCACTGGAAACCTGCAGTGTGTGGAAGGTAAGATGGATTCATTGAAGTATCAGGAAATACTAGGAGAAAACATCATGCCGTCTGTGAGGAAGCTGAAGCTTGGGCGTCATTGGACCTTCCAACAGGACAATGATCCCAAGCATACCTCAAATTCCACAAGGCTTGGTTGCAGAAGAAGTCCTGGAAGATTCTACAGGGCAAATTATGCATTTCCTGTGTAAATGCTCCTGTGAACAAAGTCACACATAGCGTTACTGCTAATTTACAAATCAAATGAAAAGTCTTTCTCCTTGCTATAGATCTCATGACCTCTGGATGTCATCACAAACAGCATGCGTTAAAGTTTTTTTTGTTGTTGTTGTTGAGTTTCTGTGTTATTTCTTCTTCAATTCATTCTGTATAACCTTGTTTTCTTCTTAACAGCTGAATTACGATGAAATTTTGATCTGTGAAAGAAACTCTGTGAAATACCCCTTCACAGAACAGCAGAAAATAACGAAGATTATATTTTCCCTGATATTCAGTTAATCACACAGCTACAGTATTATTGCTGTAAAGTTTAATATTTAATATTTATATAATTAATAATATAAAATATTATTTCATCACTGAATAATATTAGTGATTTAGTAAAATAGGTAAAGTCTAAACTGAGCTTAAATATAAACTTAAATATATATATATATATTTTTTTACTATACACTGAAGACATTGCCTCAATCTCAACACAACACCTCTACACAAAGTCTCAACACAACACCTCAACACAACATCTCCACCAACTCAGACTGTAACACGTGGGTCATTTTCATTTCATTTAATATACAGTACATGCAAATGCATAATAAACAAAACAGGAAAAGACATGGTGCTGACACGCAAAATAAATCAAAAGGCTATTCAAATTCAAACAGAAACAACTGAAAAAGCTCAAATATTTTTCTCTGATGTGCATTAAACTCACATTTAAACATGAACATTTCTTTATAATTTGCACATTGAGTAAGTATTGAAGTTTTTATCATTTTAATTAAAAGTTCACCGTCATAAACAAACATACTGAGTCTCAATAATTCACACTGATACAATTTAACGCAAATATGTAACAAATATTTTGCCTGATGCCTTTAATAATAGTTTGTACCACTTTACTTAAACCCTGCCTCATACGACTTACAGTGTTACAGTGGGTATAGAAAAGAATCCCCACCCCTTTAAAATAATCACATTTTGTTGCTTTTCAGCCCGAAATGAAGACGGACACAGTTTTTGTTTTATCCAGCTGTATTTACTCAGTGCAACTTATAACATCCAAGTGAAAGATATAACACCAACATGTCAGGGAAAAGAAGAATCACTGAATTGGAAAAAGGATCACCCCCTTGCTTTAATTTGCCTATAATAATAATAATAATAATAATAATAATAATAATAATAATCATAATAATAATAATAATAAAACAGAACAATTCCAAGAGGGTCCTTAGGTGCTCTGGCCCTATATAGCAGGAAAAAAGAACACGGACATAAGAAATACAAGCTATAAATAAAATCAAAACAAGCACAATACATGAACATTTATAACCTAAAAGACAATCTGACGATCATAATGAAGTCAAAATTTTAACAGACTAGTTCACGTCTATTCTTAAAAACAGATTAAATTTGGGTATTGTTAATATAAATGATTAATAATTCATAGTAATAATTAATATTGAGTATCAACTGCATGATCTCTATGAGAACCCGAACCTAAAACCCAATTATATGTTAGTAAAGAAAGTAATAAATAATAAATGATTATATTGTGATGCATATATTCTTCCTGAAGGAGAGTCGTACTTGTGTAAAATCACCTGTACAGAAAAAGAGAGAGAACTCAGTGAGACGTCATACATTTTATAAACTGACACTTTTTCATGTAAATTGTAAATCTCAAATTTTATCTCCAGTCTTGTTTTTTGTTGCTGTTTTTAGATTTTCTTTACTCACGTCCAGTAGCAGACGAAGTTCAGCTTGTCGTTGCAGTTTCGGTTCTTCAAGGTGTTTGCCGTGGTGTTGAGAGCTCCACAGCGGTATGATGGAGCTGGACATGAAGCTGGCATTGAGACCAGGCTCCCCAGCTGCTCCCCGCTCACCCAGAGCCATAGTCCATTCACGAAGCGCAGGCCGGTCCACACGCTCTCTGTCTGCGTCTGCACCGTCTCTAGATTAAGCTGCCTCAGGCTCGACTCGGAGGTCACGGAGGCCAAACCAGTGTAATGGGTCCTGCAGTAGTCCAGAGCCTCCTCCCAGGTCATCTTCTCCTTCACCAGGATCAGGAACCGATAACAGTAGAAATTCCTCTTCTTACTACAGTCATAATTCACCCAGACAGCTCGAACATATGTAGCTGTGGAGCCACAATCATTCCCAGATATTTGATAATAAGGTGAGCCACCATACCAGTTCAGGAAAGAAGAAATGTCTCCATCAGACCATGCCCAGGTGCCTGATGTTCTCTTTAGCCCGATCCAACATCCATATTGAGATCCAAATTGAAAAAGTCGATTGTTTTCCTCCTTAGTGGTGATGGTGGCCAGATCTTTGTAGTATTTTCTGCAGTTCAACTGAGCATCATGCCACCCTAAGAAAGAATCATTAAAAATATATTCTCTTATCAGACCCACGGCCACACCACAACCCACCGCCAGCAGGACAATAAAAAATAGCGATTTCATTTCTGCTCTGAAGTGTCTGAGCTCGGTACGTCTCTGAACAATGTCCCAACCAACTCAGACACTCATACCATTTTCAAGTCATTTTCAATTTATTTAAAACACATGCAAAGCAAAATAAATCCAAAGTAGATTTTAAAGGGAGAATGAGTGGCAAGGATGAGCCTGCACCAGTGGGTGATTTACTAACAAGGGGTTTGTGTTTCAGTTTCAGTTAAAAAAAAAAAACAAAAACATTAATGAAACATTCGTGGCAATGTATGCTGGTGGTGTGCGGCATGCCATGAATGTCAGCTGGTGAATCCATGCCATTGCAAGAAAGTCAATCCTGGCTGTATAATAGTGGTGCTTGGCTATGTGAGTTTTCACCAGGAGATCAAACGCTTGTATTATTACCTACATCAAGCTTTAAATTACTTGCAAAGTTGCAAGGGCTCTTTGAGGTCACACGGTAAGTCGGGGACAACGACTGTGAGGTCAGGTGAACAGATAGAGGTGGGGCACTGCCATGGATTTGGTGACAATAGAGACAGCGGAGCTGGGACCTGAGGGGAATATAAAATGTGTGGCTTAATCCACTGTGGACACCGCCTCTCACTATTCCAAATCATGGAGGTTGTCAAGTTGCAGTTTGCCTCTACCTGGTCATACAAATCTCATGGAACACCACATGGAGAGACCCCGGGTTATGTTTGTACGCAGCCGTCGGCCACGGGCAGGAGCAGGGCGTGGGAGGCCACGCCATCAGCCTCACGCATTAGCTCTGCTGGGGAGGCCGCTTCATCTTCGTCTCCAGCCCTCCTCTCCATGTAGTAGCTCATGAATGGCCAAATGGAGCCGAACCCGAAGTCGGAGTTAATCTCGGCCCACCAAAACACCCTTCTAAGGAGGCTCATGATGTCGGCTGTGCTTTCCAGACCTGGGTCTCCCATGGCAACCAGGATCTCCGCCCACTGGCCTGCTTGGCTGGTGAGCTCGGACAACAGGAACCTCAGCCACTGCTTCTCTTCAGGCTTACTGTCCAACAGACTCTCAAAATAAAATCGCCACTGTGACAGGAATCCTTTTGGAGTTCATGCAGTGCTGTTGAAAGGAGCTGGAGTGTCCAGGTGAATCCACTGGGGGAATTGCACCAGGTCGAGTGCAGGCATGGTGATCCTGGCGTTACGCCCCTCTCGCCTTCCCGCTGCATCCATAGTGATGGCAAAGTATTCTGTCATGAGAGGTGGAATGAGACAGATGCAGTAGTAGTTAAGAGTCTTTAATGCGAGCAATGTAAACGAATCCAAGTAGTCCGGGTCGGCCATGTTTGGAGGTGGTTTGCTTGGTCCTGTAGTAGTAGATTTGCATGTACATCTGTCACAACAAACTAATTTTGTACTCATACAACATACAGAGGAACACAATCCAACGTATTTTGCACAATGATTTTCATAAAAAAGAATTATTTTAAATGCAAATTCACTTTCACAAGAATCTCCACGATGTCACGACATATTTCTCCAAGTTGTAACCTCCTTTCCCTTTTCAAATAGGAAAACAATGCTTTCTTTAAATGAGGGTTTATTTTAAAATAATTTCTAGTTTGATATGAATATGTTAAAATTACATATCACTATTTTATATTTATTCTTATTTATATGAATGTTACGCCACAGAAAGAGAGCTGGATACAGTTGTGGTAAAAAAGTCAGTCACTTTATTTGGAATACATGTAGAGAGGGAAACAGGATAACAGCAGTGTTTTTAGGAAGATGCCGTGACCCCGTAGGGTGCAGTAACCAAAACCAAACAGTTTCTCAAATGACTAGAACTAGCAGTAGCAAACACACAGTATGACACTACTATGTCTAGCAGTAGCAAACACACAGTATGACACCACTAAAAACTAGCTGTAGCAAACACTCAGTATTTTAAGTGTATATCCGTTATCATAGAAAGGTTTTTCTTTAATAGAGGGCTTAGACAAAATCGTGATCCAGAATACTTAGCTGAGGTCAAACGCCAATGAAATCAGTCCAGAGTTAATCGCTCGGTAGTGTGAGATTCAGAGAAAACAAACAATACTTCGCAGAGATCCTGGAAAACAAAAGTCCTTAAATAATGTGCAGTGAGAATGGAAACAGGTGTGCGTGATTAAAATGATGGTGATTGTGAACGTGGAAGTGTGTGAGTGCTCTGGGTGTTGTAGTCTCTAGCGGCCATATTTGTAGGCCGCCGAGCTTGCTGGGATGTGCAGTGCGGGGTGTGTGCATGAGAGTCGGTGGTGGCCATGTTCATGGGCCGCTGAGAGTTCTGGGAAATGGAGTCGCGCTTTTTGCGTGACCTAACAGAGCCCCCCCCAAAGGGCTCACTCCGGGAGCCTCTTCTTGCCTGGGGCTTCTACCCTCGAGGCTTTGGGTACTCTGGATGTAGGCGATGAAATTCGTCCACCATATCTGGGTCCAGCATGTCTTGTGCTGCCACCCAGCTCTGTTCCTCGGGCCCGTACCCCTCCCAATCAATGAGGTATTGGAGTCGCCCCTGACGTCGCCGGATTTGAGAATTTGGTGAACCTGGTAGGCCGGTTGTCCCCCAACCTCCTGTGGAGGAGATGGGGTGTCCGAAGGGTGTTGGGTGGTGAGGATGCCAGTGTGGAAGGGTTTAAGAAGTGAGACATGGAAAGATGGAGCGATGCGCCAGTGTGGAGCGATGGCTAATCTGTACGTTACCTCATTGATGGGTTTGATGATCTTGAAAGGGCCGAGGTAACGAGGACAGAGCTTCTGACAGGGGTGTCTGAGGTTTAAGTTCCGGGTGGAGAGCCATACCCCTTCACCGGGTTGGTAGCGTGGTGGTACCTGTCGGTGGCGAGCCGCCTGGGTTTTCGATTGGGAGGCCGCTTGCCTTAGCCTTCTGTGCATGCTTGCCCAGACCTGTGCACTGCGATCAAACCACTCGTTAACTGCCGGGGCATCCTTGGCTGTGGCGTTCCACGGGAATAATGGTGGTTGATATCCTAACACGCATTGGAAAGGCGTCAGGTTAGTGGCGGAATGACGGAGTGAATTCTGGGCATACTCCGCCCAAGGCAGGAAACGGGCCCAATCTGAGGGATTTTGGTGACAGAAGGAACGAAGCATTCTCCCGACTTCTTGATTCACCCGTCCTACTTGTCCGTTGGACTCGGGGTGATATCCGGAAGTGAGACTGATGTTAACCCCCAATTTATCCATGAATCCAGACCATACGCGTGAGGTGAATTGCGGCCCTCGATCGCTGACTATGTCCTCGGGGATCCCAATGTAACGGAAAACGTGCGTGAAAATAAGTTCGGTTGTGTGAAAGGCCGAAGGGAGACTGGGAATGGGAATTAAACGAAGGGACTTAGAGAAACGGTCAAGAATGACAAAAATAGTGGTGTTACCCAGAGAATTGGGAAGGTCAGTGATGAAATCGATGGCGAGGTGTGACCAGGGTCGCTGAGGTCTGGGTAACGGCATGAGCTGACCTGCAGGGAGTGCTCTGGGTACTTTGGTTTGGGCGCAGATATTACAAGACTTAACAGCCTGTTGTATGTCCCGGGACATGTTGGGCCACCAGTACTTGGGCGCTAAGAGGTGGTAAGTACGTCGGGAACCGGGGTGACCCGTACCTGGAGCCGTATGGGCCCATTTGACTAGCCGGTTCCTGTATGCTGGAGGGACAAACAGCTTTGTGGGAGGACAGGCCGAAGGGATGTGTTTACGCGGGAATTTGCTAAGTACTCTATCGAATTCCCATTGGACGTTACCGACGAAGCAGGAAGGCGGCAGGATGTAGCTGGGCTGTGAAGGTTGAGGATCCCTACTGTAGAGACGGGAAAGGGCATCCGCTTTATGGTTCTTTGATCCCAGACGGTAAGAAAGAGTAAACTAAAAACGTGCGAAAAATAAGGTCCAACGAGTTTTGAGAATGACACAAATATTAATTTTCACAAAGTCTACTGCTTCAGTGTTTTTAGATCTTTTTGTCAGATGTTACTAACTGTTACTGAAGTATAATCACAAGCATTTCATAAGTGTCAATGGCTTTTATTGACAATTACATGAAGTTTATGCAAAGAGTCAATATTTTCAGTGTTAACCCTTCTTTTTCAGGACCTCAGTAATTCGCCCAGGCATGCTGTCAATCAACTTCTGGGCCACATCCTGACTGATGGAAGCCCATTCTTGCATAATAAATGCTTGGAGTTTGTCAGAGTTTGTGGGTTTTTGTTTGTCCACCCGCCTCTTGAGGATTGACCACAAATTCTCAATGGGATTAAGGTCTGGGGAGTTTCCTGGCCATGGACCCAAAATGTCGATGTTTTGTTCCCCGGGCCATTTCGTTATCACTTTTGCCTTGTGGCAAGGTGCCCCATCATGCTGGGAAAGGCATTGTTCGTCACCAAACTGTTCTTGGATCTTTGGGAGAAGTTGCTCTCTGAGGATGTTTTTGTACCATTCTTTATTCATGGCTGTGTTCTTAGGCAAAATTGTGAGTGAGCCCACTCCCTTGGCTGAGAAGTAACCCCACACATGAGTGGTCTCAGGATGCTTTACTGTTGGCATGACACAGGACTGATGGTAGCGCTCACCTTTTCTTCTCCGGACAAGCTTTTTTCCAGATGCCCCAAACAATCGGGAAGGGGATTCATCAGAGAAAATGATATTACCCCAGTCCTCACCAGTCCAATCCCTGTACTTTTTGCAGAATAGCAGTCTGTCCCTGATGTTTTTCCTGGAGAGAAGTGGCTTCTTTGCTGCCCTTCTTGACACCAGGCCATCCTCCAAAAGTCTTCGCCTTACTGTGCGTGCAGACGCACTCACACATGCCTGCTGCCATTCCTGAGCAAGCTCTGCACTGGTGGTGCCCCGATCCCGCAGCTGAATCAACTTTAGGAGACGGTCCTGGCGCTTGCTGGACTTTCTTGGGCGCCCTGAAGCCTTCTTCACAACAGTTGAACCTCTCTCCTTGAAGGTCTTGATGATCCGATAAATGGTTGATTTAGGTGCAATCTTACTAGCAGCAATATCCTTGCCTGTGAATCCCTTTTTGTGCAAAGCAATGATGGCTGCACGTGTTTCCTTGCAGGTAACCATAGTTAACAGAGGAAGAACAACAATTTCAAGCACCACCCTCCTTTTAAAGCTTCCAGTCTGTTATTCTAACTCAATCAGCATGACAGAGTGATCTCCAGCCTTGTCCTCGTTAACACTCTCACCTGTGATAACGAGAGAATCACTGACATGATGTCAGCTGGTCCTTTTGTGGAAGGGCTGAAATGCAGTGGACATGTTTTTTTGGGATTAAGTTCATTTTCATGGCAAAGAGGGACTTTGTAATTAATTGCAATTCATCTGATCACTCTTCATAACATTCTGGAGTATATGCAAATTGCCATCATAAAAACTGAGGCAGCAGACTTTGTAAAAATTAATATTTGTGTCATTCTCAAAACTTTTGGCCACGGCTGTACCATCGATAGCTTGAATGCTGAGAGGTTGGGGTAAGGAACAGGTGGGTAGGCCAAGCTGACGCACGATCCCCTCGTCAATGAAATTGCCCGCCGCCCCGGAGTCGAGCATGGCTGTAACGAGAGTACAAGAACCTGAGTGTTCAAGGTAGACAGGCAATGTAAAGGCATGTGAAACAGCATCAGGAATCTGACTCACCGGGGCTGAACGGGTGCGTTGTCCGCCCCTCGCCGGGGTTATGCTCGCGGGGCGGGTCGGGCAGGAGAGAAGGAGGTGGTCAGCTTGGAGATTGGAGTGAGAACAGAAACAGGTGTGCGTGATTAAAATGATGGTGATTGTGAACGTGGAAGTGTGTGAGTGACAAAGTATGTGGTGAAACTGCAGGCAATAAACAAATGACTGCTCAAAACAAATGAGGCTGAAGGGAAAGACTGAACTCAACCAAGTGCTGCTTTTTTATATGGAGTAAATACAATCGCTCTTTTCCTTGACTATTATTACCTCATTTAATTCAGCTATGCTGTTGTCTACAGCCTCTGAAAGTCTCAGGACGCTTTGGAGTAATCATTTGGGTGTTTATGTGCATAAAGTCTTCTCAGCAATGCTCTGAACATGAGACTTAGTTTGTTGTTTTGTTTTTTTACATGACTTCACGGCTGATGTGAGACCTAAAAGACGTGACAAACATGCAAATACAAGACAAACACCGAGTAATTAGACTACAGGATCCATATACTGTAAATACTTCACTTTCTGAGTCTGCAAGAGGAAGTAATTCGTTCAGATTGGCATGATTGACTGAATTGGTAAAACATAATGACTGTCAGTTACATAAATCACCAGGAGAGCAAGAGAACTCTGGGAAATTCAGCCAGGTACAGATGGACCTATTTGCCAATGCTGAATAGATTCACTGTTGTGTGAACAGCATTGTGAAAGGACCTAGGCATCTCCATCTCCATGCCTTGGTGATAATTTCGCCTTCATGCACAGTTCCAGAACAACCTTATGGATCTACTGTATACAGGCCTTACGGTACTATTTGGACCACACAGCACCTATTCATTCATCAGTTCATCTGTCACAGTGCCAAGACATGAGGTACTCCCCTGTCTAAGCAAATGTTGGCTCGCTAGGTGCCAGGTCATCACCACGGCCCGTCAGTCATCTAGAAGTCCAGTCCTACACTCAAGGAGGTGAGATAATCAGTGGTAGTCACCTGTCAGTGGTTTTAATGTTATGGCAGATCGGTGTGTATAAAATGTTTAATATTCATGTCTTTTGTTTGGCACATAAAAGTTTCTCAACATTAGGGTGTTTCATTCTGAGTTTCATTTAATGACTTGGTCTCTGAAATGTTATTTTAAGCTGTAAAGCAGATGAAACAATTTCAGTTGTCTATGTTTTTACAAAACATGTAAAATATTCGGTTTTATATTAAAATTTAACAATCCTACCATTCGAATTGAACAAGGTGATCTCAGGTGTGTTCTAAGACAATGTGACTATGTGGATCTACTTTTCTGAAAAAGCGACTTTGCATGTTACACAAATTAGCTGAAGTGAGCTCACATTTCTTGACACGAGCTAAAGAACCTGGAGCAAATGGGTTTAGCAGCTGTGTGTGTCATTATTAACTCGGGTGGCTTCTGCTTGTTGCCAGGCCGCCATTTTGAATTTTGAATTAAAGGTTAAATAAAATAAAATTAAGCTAATTAAAGAAAAAAACTATTTCATGTTGGTTAAGCTTTGAATCCTGCTGTAATGCTGAAAATGCTGAAAGCATTAACGTGTTAAAAATCATTAGAAAACTTATTATTATTATTATTATTATTATTATTATTATTATTATTATTATTGAATATTAAAATACTTGTAGCCCAAAATATGTAGGGAGAAAGAATATTTTTTTCCACTGTCAAAATAACATCTGTTGATCATTTATGTGATTTTTTTTTTAATTAATCTCATTATTAATAATTTTAAGGTTACTAAATCTGTCAAATGTATTAAATCTGACACTGTACAATGAGACCACAGACTCAAACAACTTTTGAATCAAATTGTACCGCACAATATCGACACACTGGCTGTGTTTATATACAGAGATTTCCACCAATCAGGACGAATTCATTCCAAATGAACTGTTTATTTGCATCCTAAACTGGGCAGGACTTTCTAAATGGAACGGATATCAATTTACAAAAAGATAACAAGTTACAAATAGCAACGGCAAGGACATAAGAAATACAAGTATATAATATATTCTCTTATCAGATCCTCAGCCACACCACAACTCACCGCCAGCAGGAAAATAAAAAAGAGCGATTTCATCTCTGCTCTGTAGCGTCTGAGCTCGGTACGTCTCCTCTACACAACGTCTCAACACAACATGTCTGCTGACTCAGACTGTCAAACTCTGGTGGTTTTCAATTCAGTTAAAACACATGCAAAAACAAAATAAACAGTGCATACAGGAGAAGGGAAATGGAGCCAAAATGCAAAATATATGGAATTATGTAACTCTGGAAGCGAGACACAATCTTTAACCTGACCCACATCATTTCACCCTTTCTCGCAGTACACTGACGTTCCATTCCACCGGCGGATGGAAATCTGATATTTTCAATCAGCATAAACGCCATGTGGCTATATTTCATGCTTTTGCTAATTCTATGCTAAAAACTCAGTCCTGTTACTTTCAGTCCTGTTACTTATATAAAGAGAAGCTTCTTAGAAAAGTTCAGGTGAGTTTGTTTTCCTGAATTTAATGCTATTCTAGATAAAACACTATTGGATGTATTTTTTGCAGCTGAACCATTTAGTGTTTTGTAGACAAACAAGAATATTTTCAAACTGATCTTAGGTACTGGGAGTCAGAGCAGAGATCTGAGGACTTGCATGATATCTTCAACTTTTTGTCCTTCTTACCTTTTGTAGAAGAAGATGGAGAGAACACAGACTATGCAGGAGCCAGAAACACCCACCCATGGCATGCTGAAGGTGAAGGAGCGAGACACACCGACCACTCACACTCTCTCTCTTCCCTTCCCCTCTCTCTCCTTCTTTCTCTTTCCACCTCCTTTGCTGTGAAGAACTACAAGCACATAGACATCCCTTCAATACAGAACTCTCACACACACTCACACACACATGTGTGCGCTCATACAGACACATATTCCTGTTACTAAAATGTCTTTTTTATTTCTTCTAAAAAAGTAAAGTTAAAGTTAAACCACTATTTTTTTAAAATTATGTTTGGTCCATCATTTATCCAATTGTTTAATAAATTACATGATAAAAAAATATATAGGCTATATATAAACTTGAGGTTTGGCTTTGCATTTTTTAAAAAAAGAAAAATACAACTTGCGTGCATATATAGTCATTTTTAGTCACAAATATAAATTATTTGAACATGTAACCAATCATTTCTTTAAAATAAACACTTTCTTGAGGGGAAAATAAAGGAATTAGTTGAGATGCTTTTAAATATGCTTTTTAAATGACACGAGTTTTGCTTAGAAACCTTGTAAAAAATTAAATAAAGTTACCTGAGATGGACCAGTACACATGTGTGTTACTGAATGAATATAATATATATAATAGAATATAAGAGTTACTGGATGAAACTAATGAAGAGGTAGGTAGTTGTTGCTTTTAATGCCATGTCAGCGTCTATGGCTATTTCATGGCAAAAACAGACTTACAGATATTTAAAGTGTTGCATGAACACAGTACAAAACACACACACACACACTATATATATATATATATATATATATATATATATATATATATATATATATATATATATATATATATATATAAACAAACTAAAGGAAGTTACAGTGGGTGTGGTTATATGAGGTGTTTTACATTTACACGTGATAAAAATTCTAAAAGCTTTTCTGGTAAAACCTTACAGAACAAGTCCTTAAGAGATCTTACTGCGTAAAACTGTTGTCTCCTTGTGCTAAGCGCAGTACAGTCCAATAAAAGATGTTTAATGGAGAGCGGGGAATTGCAGAACATACGTGAAGTCGGGTTTTCGCCTTTTAGTAGGAATGCATGGGTTAGTCTTGAGTGGCCTATGCGACATCTAGTGTATACCACTTGGTCAAATCTTGTTTTAAAAGGGTTTAAGAGTCTGTTGGGGATTTTTGGGTGAATTGCATGTAATTTATTGTTTATACACAGGTCCCATTCTTCTTGCCACTTGTTTAGTATATAGTGGTTAACAGCAGGTTTGAGGTCAGAGGGGGGGATTTGACACTCTTTTATTTTTTGCTTGATTGCCTCCTTTGCAGCCATATCCGCTTGTTCGTTTCCTGCTAGACCGATATGACTTGGAACCCAGCAGAAGATGATGCTAGTGGGTCGGTGCCGTAATTGGTCCACTTTGGTTAAGATGCAGTCTATCAAGGGGTGATCGGTTTTTGAAGTTTCCATTGCTTGGAGACAGGATTTGGAGTCCGTGAAGATGATAAAGTTCTTTTGTTGAGCTTTTTCGATACACACAGCCACCGTTGAATTCAGAATCACATTCGTCGATATCTACAAAAACAGAAAGAGTCACTACTGATTAAAGATGCGATAGACTGTGAATTATTTTTGACATGCAAAATAAATGATTGAGTTAGTATTGCACAGCCATAATACAGTAGTGCTTTAATCCTAGCTAAAGTTAAACATCACCTGGGAGAAGTATTATCTCACTCGGTAATGGTTTCTAGCCAGTTCTCAGTTGATAATCATGCACGCTGTACATCAGTGTGTTTCCTTCAGAAGTGCAGACTATTGCAGACGTGAACATCACAGAAGTCACCAAATGAAATCTAATAAACACCATTAACTTCCTGCTGAACGTTTAAATCATGGAGAAAAAGTCTGGAGTCAGTCATGGATCACTGATGAGACCATTTCAGTTGTGATTTCAACTCTTTATTAAAAACATTTCCAAACTAGTAAGGAAGCAAGAGAACCCTGGAGTACAGAGGAGATATAAATCAGGTGATATAAATAAAGAAATATATATTAGAAGTAGAAAACTACCTTCACAATGCGTCCCGTCACCTTTAAAGCCGGATTTACACCTGCACTTGTAGGATGTCGGAGTGTTTTGACAAATGGCGTCAATGTGACAGGCATCGCTTCCCTCAGAGCACTGATCCACATCTGCAGCAGCAAAACATGAGGCGTGAAAAACAAAGCTGCGTTAAAGTTTCAGGCCAAAATAAAGCTGCACCCAAACCAAACGCAACTGAAGAAATAAAGGACAAAACAACACAAACAGCCTACAAATGCATAACAAAGTGGTGTGCGAGAGAGAGAGACAGAGACAGAGAGAGAGAGAGACAGAGACAGAGAGGGAGAGAGTGAGAGAGAGGTGTGTGTGTGTGTGTGTGGGTGTGTCGGGGGAGGGGGTTGTCATCTTCACCGCCTCTTTTTGCCAAAACGTGTGGATAAATCCCTGCAGTGGTGCTCTCTCAGAAGAAAAAGGGTACTAAAAAAGGGTACCTTTAATTGTCACTGGGATGGAACCATCAAGAGCACACCTTTTGTACCTTTAGTGTGTATCTTTCACCTGGATATAGTTCACGTTAAAACTGATTTAAAACACAGAAATAGTGCAGACCATAATTAGTCTGGATTATGTATAATCTTAAGTATAAGATTTACATAAATTTGTAATTGCACATATTTGTATATGTTTCAAATCTAAAGTACAATATTTACTCCGGGTCATTAAATAATGTGGAAGCTGAACAGCTACAGTGCGCCATCTACAGGTCTTAGATTGCAATGACATCCCAAATGGCCTGCGTTCAAAACCCCAACACTGCTAGAATGAGTAAAGTGATTTAAAAACAGGTTTAAGGTACATAAATGGATTATAATGCACTCAGTGGACCTCCTCAGCTGGTTTTATTCCATTGATGGTCAGGA
The DNA here is from genome assembly GCA_023630585.1 of Cranoglanis bouderius. Lineage (NCBI taxonomy): Eukaryota > Metazoa > Chordata > Actinopteri > Siluriformes > Cranoglanididae > Cranoglanis > Cranoglanis bouderius. Next base: position 1,312,637 of record CM042566.1, read on the forward strand.
GAACACTGCGTCTTGTCTGAAAGTCTAGAATTAATTTTGTTGTTTAGTTAAGTTGCTTTTAGGGAACATCCTGATCCACACTTCAGTAGGTGGTGATAATAAACTAATCTATTGTTTCACTACTGCAATAAAAAAGAAGAAGAAGAAGAAGAAGAGGTGGAGGAGGGCGAGAAGGATGAGGAGGAGAAGGAAGAGGAGTAAATCAAATAATAATAATAATAATAATAATAATAATAAGAAGGAGAAGAAGAAGGAGAAGAAGAAGAATAAGAAGTAAAAGAAGAAGAGGAAAAATAATAAGAGGAAGCAGAAGAAGAAGAAGACGAAAAAGGAGCAGAAGAGGTGGAGGAGGGCGAGAAGAATGAGGAGGAGAAGGAAGAGGAGTAAATCAAATAATAATAATAAGAAGAAGAGGAAGAGGAAGAAGAAGAGAAGAAGAAGAAGAAGAAGAAGAAGAAAAAGAAGAAGAAGTAAAAGAAGAAGAGGAAGAATAATAATAAGAAGAAGTAGAAGAAGACGAAAAAGGAGCAGAAGGAGAAGGAAGAGGAGAAATAGAAGAAGAGGTGGAAAAACAGAAGGAGAAGCAGAAGTTGGAGAAGAAGAGGAGGAGAAGGAGGAGCAGAAAGTGAAGGAGGAGGAGAAGTAGAAGAAGATAAAGAAGATGAAGAAGAAGAGGAAGAAAAATATGGGAGGTATTTTGTGCTAAAAATAGCATTAAAATTAAAACTTTGCCCATATGTTTGCCCAAAATGAAAAATGAAATGAAATCATGCCATTTGCATTTTAATGTTCCATGTTAACAAATTTTAGCAATAAAACTAAAATCAAAACATCACATCATAACATTTTGTCATTTCATTTTCATCATCATATCTGTGTTTCATGGCCACTTAAGTAGTACACTTTGGCTTTTCATTTTCTCAGTGAACTTCTGAACGAGTGCCAAAATTAAAATTAAAATCCAATCATAATTTGTCTTTTCTTTGTTTTTTAAACATTAGGCTGCATAAATAAATAAATAAATAAATAAATAGGTAAATAAAATCAAAATCAGTTGCAGAGTACAAGTATGTGATTCTGTTTTCAACATGAACGCACTGTTAGTGACAAAATGAAAAGGAAATTGTAAATGATCACTGACACCAACTGCTGGTCATTTACTTTTCATTTCCCACTTTGCCTTTTCACTTTCCAGTTCACCCAGTATGCTAAGTAGCTATGGGTGTGGCTAGAATCTAGGCCAGGCCCAATATTTATTTATTTATTTCCAAATGGCATTTTCAAAAACATTTTAGTACCGATCCTTGGACATTCTTGCCAGTTGACTTTTTCTCTCTCAGCTGGTGGGAGTACTGAGTGTTTTGAGAAGTTAACATGGAGAACTTTAGGGACGTGAGTAATTTCATTCCTTCATTCATCTCCATGAGTGCTTTATCATGGTCAGGGTCGTGGCAGATCCAGAGTCTATTCAGGGCGTATAGAGGGAGAATTCACCCCGGATGGAAAGCCAGTCCGCAGCAGACCAGTGAGTCTATTTGCTGTCTATTTGATCAGCTAAAACACACATTAAATGACTCACTTCCTGAAGTCCTCTATACATACTGGATTTTAATTTTGCAAGCATGAAAAGTTACCTAAACTTATCTGACACTTTAGCCAGACGTTTCTAGTGCGATCACTAACGCTCCCACTCCGCACCAATGTTGCATCAAACATGAATAAACAGAATGAAATGTCTCTGTTAGTGAGGCATGTGGACTCACCCCTAGTGTACTTGAGTGTCTGTCCATCTTATCATTAAAAAGCAGAGGATAGTAACACAAATGTCACTTAAGGCAACAAAACGGAGTGAGGCACGCAAAGTTCACTTGGGTGATCAGAACATTTAATGCGAGTATATGTGGATTATGTAAGAGTTTTATAAGAGTCTGTCAGCTATAACCAGTAACAAGGAACAGAGGCAGTGTGATTGTCACATTCTTTGTTTATTTTTGTTTATATTTATCTTTTTGTAGCTTATGATGTATGAGGGGTGAAAACTGCATGTGTCTCTCAGGGTTTTTATTTGATTTGTCAGGCCAGACTTCTCGACCTCCGGCTCTGCAACGGACTCCACAGCTTTCTGGTGTTGCTCCTCTGTATCTGCCAGGGAGCCTGAAAGTACAACAATTAAGGCTTATGAATTTCTGTACAAGGACAAATTGTTCCCAAAAAATTAGTAAGCACACACACACACACACACACACACACACACACACACACACTCACTCACTCACTCACTCACACAATAGTAGTCGTAGATTCACGAGAAGGAAAGTTTACCTTTAGTAACTCCTCCTTCTGAGTCAGGGTCTTCTTCATCTCATCGTTCTCCACCTGGAGGACCCTGTGAGTCTCCCGCTCTCGCTCACACTCCTAAAACACACATATGGGGAAAAATAAGTTTAAATTCATATCATATATATAATCATATATTATGATTTAAACTCATCATGCAGCAGAAACATGAAAAGTCCTCATATTACTAAATGAGCTGCTTAATGTAAGACTTTTCTCACTTACGTTCGTTAGCTCTTTACACTCCCTCTGAGTCTCACAGATCAGGCTCCCCATGTCCTGCACTGTGCCTTGCAGTGTCTTCACATGGTTTTCCAGGTCAGACTTCTCCACCTTCAGCTGAGCAATGGTCTGCACAGCCTTCTGGTGTTTCTGAAAGTACAACAATGAAAGTTTATTTGCTTTATTTTCTTCTACACACACTTTCAGACACTTTTATGTTCTGGTGACAGAAGAACAAAATGTCCCCCAAATTTTAGTAAACAAGTACACACGCAGTTCACAAATCAGTCATAGTTTCATGAACAGGAAAGTTTACCTTCATTAACACCTCTTTGAGCATCAGAGTCTTCTTCATCTCATTGTTCTCCATCTGGGGGATACTATGAGCCTCCTGCTCGGACAAAAGAGGTTTAAATTTGAGTGTTTAATTCTTAAACATGAATAAAGTCCTCATATTATTACTAAAGGAGCTGCTTAATGCAAGACTTTTCTCACTTACTTTCATTAGCTTGACGCACTCCTCGCGAGTATCATTTAGCATATACCCCAGGTTCTTCACTGTTCCTGTCAGTGTCTCCACCTGGTGTTCCAGGTCAGACTTCTCCACCTCCAGCTGAACAATGGTCTCCACAGCCTTCTGGTGTTTCTCCTCAGCTTCCGCCAGGAAGACCTGAAAGTACAATTAAGGCTTATTGGCTTTATTTTCTTCTACACACACTTTCAGACACTTTTAGAAACCAACTCATTACTCATGAGAATAGTCTAAAATGTAATGAAGGAAAATGTCCCCAAAATGTGAGGAAACAAGCACACACACACACACACACACACACACACACACACACACAGTGCACAATAGCAGTGTTAGTTTCAGGAAAAGGAAAGTTTACCTTCAGTAACTCCTCCTTCTGAATCAAAGTCTTCTTTATTTCGTTGTTCTCCACCTGGAGGACGCTGTGAGCCTCCCGCCCTCGCTCACACTCCTAAAACACACACATGGGGTAAAAGATGATAAAACTCGAGGGCTTAATGTTCCCATCTGCAATGGGCCACTTCTATTACTTAAAACATCTAGCAACTTGAGAATACAATTTTAACTTTGGTTAATTTAAACTCATCATGCAGCAGAAACATGAATAAAGTCCTCATATTATTACTAAAGGAGCTGCTTAATGCAATGATTTTTCTCACTTACATTCATTAGCTTGACACACTCCTTGTCAGTCTCAGTTAGCAGGTTATCCAGGTTCTGCACTGTTCCTGTCAGTGTCTCCACCTGGGCTTTCAGGTCAGATTTCTCCACCTCCAGCTGAGCAATGGTCTCCACAGCCATCTGGTGTTTCTCCTCAGCTTCTGCCAGGGAGTCCTGAAAGTACAACAATTAAAGCTTTTTACCTTTATTTACTTCTACACACACTTTCAGACACTTTGATGTTCTGGTGACAAAAGAACAAAATGTCCCCCAAATGTGAGGAAACAAGTACACACGCAGTTCACAAATCAATCATAGCATCATGAACATGAATGTTTACCTTCATTAACTCCTCTCTGAGCATCAGAGTCTTCTTCAACACATCGTTCTCTATCTGGAGGATACTATGAGCGTCCCGCTGGGACAAAAGAGGTTTAAATTTGAGTGCTTAATTATTAAACATGAATAAAGTCCTCATATTATTACTAAAGGAGCTGCTTAATGCAAGACTTTTCTCACTTACATTCATTAGCTTGACACACTCCCTGCGAGTATCAGTTAGCATATTCCCCATGACCTCCATTGTTTCTTGCAGTGTCTCCACATGGTCTATCAGGTCAGACTTCTCATCCTCCAGCTGAGCAATGGTCTCCACAGCCATCTGATGTTGCTCCTCAGCTTCAACCAGGGAAACCTGAAAGTACAATAATTAAGGCTTATTGGCTTCATTTTCTTCTACATACACTTTCAGACACTTTTTTAAAAATGTGAGTAAACACACACACACACACACACACACACACACACACACACACAGTGCACAATAGCAGTGTTAGTTTCAGGAAAATGAAAGTTTACCTTCAGTAACTCCTCCTTCTGAATCAAAGTCTTCTTTATTTCATTGTTCTCCACCTGGAGGATGCTGTGAGCCTCCCGCTCTTGATGACACTCCTAAAACACACACATGGGGCAAAAGATGCTCAAACTCGAGTGCTTAATGCTCACATCTGCAATGGGCCACTTCTATTATTTAAAAAATCTAGCAACTTTTAATTTTGGTTAATTTAAACTCATCATGCAGCAGAAACATGAGAAGTCCTCGTATGTCGAAAGGAGCTGCTTAATGCAATGATTTTTCTCACTTACATTAATTAGCTCGACACACTCCTTGTCAGTCTCAGTTAGCAGGTTATCCAGGTTCTGCACTGTTCCTGTCAGTGTCTCCACCTGGGCTTTCAGGTCAGATTTCTCCACCTCCAGCTGAGCAATGGCCTCCACAGCCATCTGGTGTTTCTCCTCAGCTTCTGCCAGGGAAATCTGAAAGTACAACAATGAAAGTTTATTGGCTTTATTTTCTTCTACACACACTTTCAGACACTTTAAAAAATTGAGTAAACAAGCACACACACACACACACACACACACACACACACACACACACACACACAAACACACAGTTTACAAAAGCGGTCGTAGTTTCATGAAAAGGAAAGTTTACCTGCATTAACATCTCCGTGTGCATCAGACTTTTCATCTCATCGTTCTTCCTCTCACTCGCCTAAAACACACACATGGGGCAAAAGATGTTCAAACTTGAGTGTTTAATGTTCACATATGTAATTAAATGAAACTCATCATGCAGCATAAACGTGAAAAGTCCTCATATTATTGCTAAAGGAGCTGCTTAATGCAAAGGTTTTTCTCACTTACATTCATTAGATCAGTAGCCCATCTTTGAGTATCGTCGAGCAGGATCCCGATGTCCTGCACTGTGTCTTGCAGTGTGTTCAATTGGTTGGTCAGGCTGGCCTTCTCCGCCTCCAGCTGAGCAATGGTCTCCAGAGCCTTCTGATGTTTCTCCTCAGCTTCAGCCAATGAGACCTAAAAAAGTACAACAATTAAGGCTTATTGGCTTTATTTACTTTTTACAAAGCTTTCAATAGCAGTCATAGTTTAATGAAAAGTAAAGTTTACCTTTAGTAACTCCTCGCTGTGTATCGGAGTCTCATTCATCTCACTGTTCTCCGTCTGGAGGATGCTGTAAGCCTCCCGTTCTCGCTCACACTCCTAAAACACACATATGGGGCAAAATAAGTTAAATTTGAGTGCTTAATTCTTAAACATAAATAAAATCTTCATTTTTATTATTTCTAATATACAATAGCAGTCATGGTTACATGAGAAGGAAAGTTTACCTTCAGTAACTCCTCCTTGTCCATCAGTGTCTCCTTCATTTCATCATACTTGGACTGGAGGACGCTGTGAGCCTCCCGCTCTCGCGCACACTCCTAAAACACACACATGGGGCTAAAGATGTTCAATCTCGAGTGCTTAATGTTCACATCTGCAATGCGTCATTTCTATTACTTAAAAAAAACTAGCAACTTGAAAATATTATATTAATTTTGGTTCATTTAAACTCATCATGCAGCAGAAACATGAAAAAGTCCTTGTATTATTACTAAAGGAGCTGCTTAATGCAAGGATTTTCGTGCTTACGTTCATTAGCTCATCACACTCCCTGTGAGTCTCAGTTAGCACGTTCCCCATGTCCTGCATTGTGTCTCGCAGTGTCTCCACCTGGTATTTCAGGTCAGACTTCTCAACCTCCTGCTGAGCAATGGTCTGCAGAGCATTCTGGTGTTTCTCCTCAGCTTCCACCAGGGAGACCTGAAAGACCTGAAACAACCAAGATTTATTTACTTCTACACACATTCAGACACTTTTATAGTTTGGAGGCTCACATGCCTAAAACACAGCCATGGGGCAAAAGAGGTTAAAATTCGAGTACTTAATGATCACATCTGCAAGTTGGCCCAACATCATTCTTATTATCCCATGATGATAATAATAATAATAATAATAATAATAATAATAATAATAAACCTGATCAGAAATAATGAACCTCATGATATAATACATTACATAATTATCCCTAATAGCTTCATTGCTGAGCTCGTGACAGAGATGAGATTTTAGCCTCCCATCTAATCTAATCTAATCTCACCAGCATCACTGCTCAAACTCACTTCATCAGACTCCAGTGTGCAGACATTTCCTATTCTCAATCATTCCCATCATATGGTGCTCATATTATTTTGAAGAGTACTTTTTAATCAGAGGTTTATCTCACGTACCTTGCTTTTCATGTCACAGTCTCTGCGTGCCTCACAGAGCAGTTCCTCCAGCTCCCTCACTCTGTCCTCCAGCTGAGTATTGGACACCACAAGCTTCTGAATCTTCTCCTCTGCCTCAGTCACAGCAACCTGAAATTCACCGTGCAAATATTGTTGGCTTTAGGAGTTTGTAGCACTCCTGAGCACTAGCATTCAGTCCAAACATCATGTTTAGTTGCAGCTCTCTGATCTATCTAAAGGGCCACAGAGCCTACAGTACAATGTCTGACACAGAATCCTTATATTCATCAGACTTCTGATCAAATTTTAACGCATTGTTTTCCTGACAAAAACTGCAATTAACGAACTTAATGAAGGTCTGGATTGCTGTCCTTAGCCTAGTGCTGGAGTACAAACTTCATTTCCTCCTCCATAAGCACCAAACACTTCAATCCAGATATTTCAAATGTTCATATAATGGAAAACTGGATTTTTGGATTTTCACACAACCAAAGTTAGGAGCAGAACAAACTTACCGTGACCTGGTCCTGAGGAACCTGAGGAACCCAGTCACACACTGGGTCTAAATAAACAAACAAACAAAAAAAAGCCATCAGACATCATGTATTATTTCTGTTTTGAATTCCAGACCAGCAGTATTTTCCACTTCTGATCCAGGAGAAGCTCTACAGCACAAGTATTCCCACTTTCTCACTGGCCTCCAGAATAAATCCACTTTACTGATGTTCAGTATGGACATGTCTAATGTGGGCTAAGGCTAAGAACACACTGACAGATTTTATTACACATTCATGAAGCTAAACTCCTCCATGAACCTGGACAGAAAGAGAGAGTGCTTTCACCCATCAGTGCATCTTTCAAACAGCGCGAGCGCCGGCCAAAATAGGGCTAAAGCCTGTTAGCTTATGAAGGACTGAACAAATCTACGAAATTCATTTCTTTTGAAGGACAGAAGTAAACTTAGCACTGCATGGTTACAGCAGCACGACTGAGAAATAGTTGTACCTTCAGTTTTGTCCTCGGTGTCCGCTGTTGTTTTTTCTCCATCGCCTCGTTTAACATAACAGTAAATGCCGGCTGCCGTGGCTGCAGCTCCGGCCGTGTACAGCAGGGGGCGCAGTGGAAGATCCGCTACACCAGCGCCAAGTGCACTCAGGAACTTATTCATTTTCTCTCCTGATCAGAGCAACTTCAATAATCACCTTAACTCGCCAAAGTTCAGTGAATTTCTGAAAGATCCGCGTTGTTTTTCCACTCTTTATAGCCGAAGCTCTTCGGTGACGTCACAGAATCAGAATCAGAAATCGGAATCAGAATCAGAATCGGAATCAGCTTTACTGCGTAGTTTATACATACAAGGAATTATGGGAAAATAAAAATGTGTGTGTGTGTGTGTGTGTGTGTGTGTGTGTGTGTGTATATATATATATATATATATATATATATATATATATATATATAAAATTAAAAAAAATCGAAAAAGTGTATAAAGAACACACAATATAATATATAGATATAAAAAGAGCATTATATATATATATATATATATATATATATATATATATATATATATATATATATATATATATACACACACACACACACACACACACACACACACACACACACACAGTGCAAATCTAATGCAAATCTGTTATATACAGTGAAAGGGGATATAATGTGATGGCAGAAGAGATTGGATGTGTTGGATAAATATAAAAGACGGTGTACTGCACATAATTATTGCTCAATCTGCAATTTTAACTGTTCATGAGATGGATAGCCTGAGGGGGAAACATGTTCCTGTGCCTGACGGTTCTGGTGTTTAGAGCTCTGAAGCGTGGGCCAGAAGGCAACAGTTCAAAAAGGTAGTGGGCAGGGTGAGTGGGGTCCAGGTGCGTTCAAGTCACAGAGCAAGATGGCCTTCTCTTAATTAACTACAAAAAATACAGCAAGGTTTTTTAAACTCTGCTTCTAGAAAATAAAGAGAACAAAAAATTTGCTTTTTTAAAATGTTTTTAATCAATTTATGAAGCCGCTGTAAACTTTATCGTTACATATTATTTCGTAATTGTACAACGCTATCGTATTTTGTGACGGAAATTAGCTCGTTTTATTGCAAATAAAAAGTCTGACATTAATTTGCTGCATATACCAAACACATAATAACTGAAATCAGCTTCTGAGACGAGTAAACATTCAATTACTCCAACTAAATCCATTGATTCCACCATGTTTTCTTACTGACACGCCCCCGACTCGGAAACTCTGAGCTCAAAGAAAATCCGTAGTTTCCCCACTCGTAATTACGTCTTTGTGGTGGCGTTCATGTGCGTTCAACTCGTAAATACGATCTTTCCGACATGACTTGAACGCACCATTATCATTCACAGTAATGCAGATGAAATAAAGATTGGAAAGGAGGAAGTTGTTTGTCTTCGCTGTAGCTTTGGAAGCAGAAAATCAAGAGAGTTTGTGTGACTTGACGGTGCGATATCACATCACATACAGCTGAAAACAAACATGTTATCTTTAGCCATCATGTTATGCCAACATCGCTAACAAGGCTAATACACCCCACTTGTTTACTATTGGCTCATAAGTCTGAGGTTCGCAAATTCACGTGCCAGAGTTCACCTAGATACATTCAATATGAAGTGAAAGTAACCGCTATCAAAAACAAACGGTCATTTACATCCCGCGTCCTTTCCCTTTCAGTGAAGTGGCTTTTGTGTCAGGTGAATTTTATTCATGTTTAGACCGCTGATTTATCTGAAAAAGCAAAGCAACATAGTTTTCTGGAGTCTCCCATATCTCTGTAGCAAGGGATCAAAAATAGCAGATGCTGCAGCTAATGCATAAATGTTGGCACCTCTGCGTTGGTGGATAAAAGGGATAAAATCCCTCAGGTGACACAATGCCAGCAAGGAAGTCTTATGTCTTCCCTGTTATTAGTCTCCAATACTTTCTTTCTCCTGCATTTCTTTCCACTAAGGATTAAGTGCTTTAAGTGATAAAATAAAGCTAAATAAAATAAAAACACCATATTTGGTTACTTCCTCAGACCCAAAGCCCCACCTATGTGCATGTCGTATTCAACAAATTTGTTACGGTGTCTTAACTTTTCCCTATTAGAGAATTCCTAAAGGTCAGATGTGATCTCTTACAAGAATAAACAGAAATCTGTAGATTCTAGTGAGAACGTTTGACTGAGAAATTTGGTGGGAACGTAATGAGAAACAAACAACTTTCTAAGTCAATCCATCACCTCATGAAGGCAGACCTCAGTGTAAAGACAGAAACTGACAACGGTACCATCATGGTTATAACTAATTATGAGGACCGATGGTTTTGTTTTTTATTTCTTACCTCAGACTCAGATGTAGTGCATATTCAGCATTGTATTATATTAACTATGACACATATTGATCTGCAAAGAGAACCTCAATAAAATTGTGAGCCTTGTTACAGCCCTGGGTACCAAGGATGTATACCAGGAAGGCTGAAATGTCACCAAATAAGGCGTGGAAATGGTTCAGTTAAACATCCATTGTGAAGACGTTACCCCTCCAGGAAATTTGGAGAGGTTGTGCGGGTGTGGCCTCGTTTGCACTCAAGTTTTTGAAAGACTGTCTCCAATCATGTATTCTCATCAGCGATCACATCTGATCTTTGAGAAACCCTAGTGTTGACCAGAAATCTCCAAAATCGTGTATAACTCAAGATATAACATATAAGTGCATGTTATGTTCACACAAAGCTTAATCACATTGTGAAGGCATCCTCTGCATTCATTCATCTTCATTTTTAACTAAAAAATACCCCTTCGTAATTAATTAGCTTAGCGGTTCAGATATAGAATGAAAAATACCCCATTCATGCTCTATCAATACCAGTGTTACTTTGCAGCACTTTTAGTTTCAATACCAAGTATTTACAGTATTTAAGCATAAAAAACTTTAGGCATAAGTGCTTTGATAATTCAGTCTCTAATGGCACACTTCAAGTACTCCTAATAACTCACAGTTAAGTCGTGATTTCAGCCAGTTGCGTTTAATAACTGTCTCTTTCTGATTGGCCGAGATTGCAACTGCAAATCAGATGCATCATGAAATGATATGAGATATCAAGTTTGGTCTAGTTCCTCCTCTCAGTCACAGTTTTGGTGAGAACCACCACTATTACCGATGTCCAGCACAACAGGATGTGGTGTGCGGTACATATTTTGTGCAGAAGGTTCCAGAAAGGCTGGAGGAAGCCAAACAGTGTGTGCCATCCTTCCCATGGCTTTAGAAGTTTTTCTGCAATTTGCACTCCACCAGACATCATACTTCAGCTTTTTACTTCAGCTAAAAATGATCGAATAGATTTCAGGCATTTCTGGGTAACGGTGAAAGTGCACCAGACCAATGGAGGTGCTGACAGGCCAGAACCATCTGCAATAGGCACTTTTCTTACCTTTTGGTCATGGTTTAAGCCCAAAGAATCTTTCTGCCAAATTATATTGTAAAGCGCTATGTAGCTCATTAGTTACGCAAGGTTGTATATGAGGTATTTTAATTCACATTGTGGTTTTTGCTAGACAGCCATCTTTCAAGATTTTATTTTACTATTCTTGAAATTTGTGCACTTTGTCAAAATTTTCCACTCCTTAGTTTTACCAGAGACCGCTCCAGGTAAGTGAGATGTCACCACGTAAGCACATGCAGGTCTTCACATAATGATAGAGCTGAATAAGAACTGGAAAAAAAATCTCAGCAAAATGAACCACATCCGCCTCCACAATATAGCACTAGGTCATCTCGAGTAGTACCCACTACAGAGCAGTGTCATAGACCAGCACAAAGGGTCAAAAAACTTTTCAGTCAATACAGTCATGTGTAAACATCACAGTAGGATGAAACTACTTAGAAGGTGATCACAGTGTGAACCATTAAAAATGATTCATCGAGAACAGGGGTTCCCAAACTAGGGACCTTATTTAAGGTTATTTAAGTTATAAATGTGGTCGTGAGCAAAACTTACCATATTCTTTTCTGTTTTATTCCTTTATTTATTTATTTTTTGCTAATTAATGTTTGTCTTATTATGAAGACTGATTTTCTGTGCTACTATTTTAAAATGTTACTTGCAGACACATCCAATAACGCTACATTGAGCTCATGCTGCATTAGTGTAGGAGTTAAATGAACAATAAAAATGAACAAATTTCTTAGTCCATCTACCTTACCTTAGTTCCTCGAAAACATCGAGTGATTCTAACTCAATAAGCCACGAAAATGAACATGAAAAAAATGCAGACACATTGATATATGGAATTGCAAGAGTGAAGGTCAATAAAAAGGAGGCTTGTTGGGTTGGGGGTCACAGAATGTACATTTGGGATTATTTGACCAAAATGTTTGGGAACCCCGGATCATTAAAAATGAAAAATGGAACATCTCTACACTTTTAGCCACATTATAAACACTGAAGTAGCTGCTCGACTCAGAGGACTCGTGGTGAATGTAGCAGAGGAGAGCCGATGCCCCAATATCCAACAAATACCTGGATATTCTTAAATTATGCATTTCCTTGTGTAAATGCTCCTGTGAACACATAGAGCTTCACTGTCACAAAGTCACACATAGCTTTACTGCTAATTTACAAATCAAATGAGAAGTCTTTCTCCTTGCTGTAGATGTCATGACTCCTGGATGTCATCACAAACAGCATGCGTTAGAGGGGTTTTTTTTAGAGGGCATTTCTGTGTTATTTTTTCTTCAGTTCATTCTGTATAACCTTGTTTTCTTCCTAACAGGTGAATTACGATGAAATACCCCTTCACAGAATAGCAGAAAATAACAAAGATTATAATAATGAAGAATTGTATTTGGACGTGAGATTTCCACCAATCAGGACGAATTCATTCCAAATGAACTGTTTATTTGCATGCTAAACTGGGCAGGACTTTCTAAATGGAACGGATATCAATTTACAAAAAGATAAGTTACAAATAGCAAGGGCAAGGATATAAGAAATACAAGTTATAAACAAATCAAAACAAGCCCGATACTTTAATGCTTTATAAAGTGTTATGGATGTAATGAGAATTTATACACATTCATGTCAGGTATTATGAGGGATTATAGTGGGTATAGAAAAGAATCAGCCCACTTTAAAATAATCACATTTTCAGCCTGAAGTAAAGACGGACACAGTTTTTGTTTTATCCAGCTGTATTTACTCAGTGCAACTTATAACATCCAAGTGAAAGATATAACACCACCACCAAAAAAAAAAAAAAAAGCCAATCACTGAATTGGAAAAAGGATCACCTTGCTTTAATTTGCCTATAATAATAATAATAATAATAATAATAATAATAATAATAATAATAATAATAATAATATTAATAATAATAATAAAAAACAGAACAATTCCAAGAGGGTCCTTAGGTGCTCTGGCCCTATATAGCAGGAAAAAAGAACACGGACATAAGAAATACAAGCTATAAATAAAATCAAAACAAGCACGATACATGAACATTTATAAACAAAAAGACAATCTGACGATCATAATGAAGTCAAAATTTTAACAGACTAGTTCACGTCTATTCTTAAAAACAGATTAAATTTGGGTATTGTTAATATAAATGATTAATAATTCATAGTAATAATTAATATTGAGTATCAACTGCATGATCTCTATGAGAACCCAAACCTAAAACTCAATTATATATTAGTAAAGAAAGTAATAAATAATAAATGATTATATTGTGATGCATATATTCTTCCTGAAGGAGAGTCGTACTTGTGTAAAATCACCTGTACAGAAAAAGAGAGAGAACTCAGTGAGACGTCATACATTTTATAAACTTACACTTTTTCATGAAAAAAATCTCAAACGTTAAACGTTTTTTTGTTTTTTTTCTTTACTCACGTTTAGTCACAGATGAAGCTGAGCCAGTCATTGCAGTTTTGGTTCATCAAGGTGTTTGTCATGGTGTTGAGCGCTCCACAGTGATAAGCTCCCCGCTCACCCAGAGCCATTGTCCATCCAGGAACCTCAGGCCGATCCACATGCTCTTTATCTGCACCGTCTCTAGCTTCAGCTGCCGCAATCTCGACTCGGAGGTCACGGAGGCCAAACCAGTGTAATGGGTCCTGCAGTAGTCCAGAGCCTCCTCCCAGGTCATCTTCTCCTTCACCAGGGTCAGGAACCGATAACAGTAGAACTTCCTCTCTATTGCACAATTGTAGTTCTCTGAGAATCCTGAATGGTTAGCCAACGTGACCGCACAATCGTACCCAGATGTTCGAGAAAACCCCAAGGCACTAAACCAGTTTGGGAAAGAAAGTTGTTCTCCATCAGACCATATCCAGGTGCCTGATGTTCTGCGCAGCCCGGTCCAACATCCATAGGGGACAGATCCAGCTTGAAAAAGGCATTCGTTTTCCTCCACAGTCGTGATGGTGGCCAGATCTTTGTAGTTTTTTCTGCAATATGACTGAGTGTCAAGCCACTTTAATGGAGAGGTGATGAAAATATATTCTCTTATCAGATCCTCAGCCACACCACAACCCACCGCCAGCAGGAAAATAAAAAAGAGCGATTTACTTTACTTTACTTTATTGTTTTTTACAGGGACAATGCACAATTAAAAGTAATTGCACCAGAGTTAGCTAATAGCTAATTTACATCTGCTGTCCCTGGGCAGGTAAACAAATAAAATAACATACAATATTACATATACACCACATAGAACATCACAATACATATATCCAAGAATGCAAGATTAATAAAATCAGTATATAAAAACACGGAACTTACAACACAGTCATTAGTGGTTACAGATTTGTTCTGATTGTATCCAGTACTTAAGCTTGGTTTTAAAAACTATGAAGCTGTCAATGCTTCGGATGTTTATAGGTAAGGAATTCCATATCCTCACTACTCTAACCCAAAACACTGCTTGACCAAAGGCTGTTTTTCTATACTGCGGTACCAAGTCTCCCCTAGCAGATGCTCTAGTCCTACCGGCACTGCCGTTATGGGCCAGGCATCCCCTAAGAGGAGGGCGAGCAAGACTATGGGTAATTTTATACATCAGGCATACATCACTGTAAAATACAAAATTTAAAAAAATTAAACTTTTTCAAAATGGTACAATAATGATAGTCCCTTGGTTTTTTGTGTAACACTTTCAGAATTTGTCTATGAAGGGAGTACACAGGCTTAAGTGTAGTCGCACCTGCCTGTGACCAAGTTGTTATACAATATGACAAATGAGGGAGAATTAAAGTATGTACAAAAAGTAATGCAGCTGATTGAGACACTTGGTGCCTGATGTTTTTGAAATTATTTAAATTAAATTTAACATTATTTATAACCCTTCTTACTTGTTTTTTTAAAAGACAGGTGTTGATCAATTATAATTCCTAAATATTTGACATGAGTCACACATTTGATTACTTCACCATTAAACACGATGCCTGGATTCACCGAGTTGTGTTTTCCTGCAGTAAAATACATGCAAACTGTCTTGCTTACATTAAGAGACAAACAATGGACTTATTTAACCGATCTGACACTTCCGCCATTGCAGATGTCAATTTGCTTGCAACAAGTTCTTTAGCTCTTACATGAACAAAAAGCACAGTATCATCTGCATACATTTGAACGTTAACACCTGGACATACTTGAGGGAGATCATTAATATAAATACTAAATAAAATGGCTCCTAAAATAGACCCTTGAGGGACCCCTATAGGACAGCTAGCAAAAGAACAACACTTATCAACCACTCTTGTACATTGTTTCCTCTCAGTCAGATATGATTTCATCCAGGTCAAGGCAGTAGCAGATAAATTAAAATTCTGAAGTTTGGAAATTAAGCAGTTATGATTAACGGTATCAAATGCCTTTGCAAGATCTAAAAACACAGCTCCAACAACACCACCTTTGTCAAGTTGACTTCTAATTTGTTCGACCAAAAAACAATTAGCCATTTCTGTTGAATGGTTCTTTCGAAACCCAAATTGCATTGGATGTAAATTCACTTCACTTTCATTTAAATGAGAAACTAATTGGTCACAAACTACCCTTTCTGCAATTTTCATTTTTTTAATTTTTAGTTTTATTAACTCTATCCATCATAGTATTAAATGCTTTCTCTATATCCCCAGACTGTAGAACATCGTTCCAGTCCAGGTGCTTTAACTTCTCCTCAAATTGACCGACTAGTGATTTTGGTATAATATTAAAAAAGCTTTTACCCTCTTGTCTATATAAAAATCTTTGTTTTGTCAACTTTCTTACAATTAAGGTCAAATTGTGGTCTGACATACCGGTTACCAAATTATAGCATTTTATAATTCTTTCAGGTTTATTACTAAAAATTAAATCTATCCGAGTTTGTGTTGATTGAGTAACCCTAGTCGGGCCAAGGATCATTTGTGTAAGATTATTCTGATCTAATATACTTTTGAGTTGATGTCTCTTAGCTTTTTCCATCCAGTTTATATTAAAATCACCTAAAACAATTAATTCAGTTTTCGAACCGATTTTCTTTAATACGGACTTCAGTTTGTCATAAAATAGTTTTGTAGAATTCGGGGGTCGGTATAATCCAACCACAGTAAAAGACATTTGGGGGGATAAAACAATAGAAACAATAATACTTTCTAAGTCTTTCGTGGAATTAAGATGAACTTCTACACATTTAAAATGATTAGGAACATACAAAAGGACTCCTCTACCTAATTTTCTATCTTTTCTAAAAACATGATACCCAGATACAGCAAAAGCAGTCCTTGGTGATAACTCGGTTAGCCATGATTCTGAGAGGAAAAGAAAGTCCAAATTCGAATCCATCAGCAAACTTTCAATTTGCTCAGACTTTGATACAATACTTCTAATATTCAGATGTCCGCCGAGCAGTCCTTTGGGTTTTAGTCGTTTGTCCCACAAGACTTTATCCTGGTTTACTGGTTGAAATAGTTCAAACTTCCTTTTAATCATCGTTCTACTCAAGTGTTCTTTATGTGTACAGCCGTTCAGGTTAAGAATAGCATTGTGCAGAGTTGCAGTCGGACTTACAGATCGGTTATCGCTTCCTTGCTGTAATTCGGTGACGTTTACAAACTCAGATGTATCCGGCAAAAGTGGCTTTCGTTCAACTTTACAGACCGGTCCCGGATTTGAATGAACGTCACCTGCCAGTAGAATCGTAATTAGCAGGTAGCCGGTTAGCCTGTAGCAAGGGCTTGGAGATTTCATTACAAAGCGTGGCCGGGCGGCAGTTGGTGTATTAGCCCTTCCATTGCTCAGGACATTTGAATATGCAGCTTAGTGACTCCACTGAGCGAAGACAACAAGGTCCGCCCGCTCAACACCGCCAACTCTGCCGGACCAACAGCAACGGAGCGAAACCAGCAGGAGAGCAAACATGTAAATAATCATGCCGCCTCTGTACGCCATGTTTACACTAAATTGCCTTAATCCAGTTCCGGTTCTCGGTTTGAAGTTTGATTTGCAACAAAAACCATTCTTAATGAGATTAGTCTTGTACTTGTATTTGGTTTTGGCCGAATATAAACACATAAACACAGTGCATACAGAAGAAAAAAAATGCAGCCAAAATGCAAAATATTTGGAATTATGTAACTCTGGAAGCGAGACACAATCTTTAACCTGACCCACATCATTTCACCCTTTCTCGCAGTACAGGGACGTTCCATTCCACCGGCAGATGGAAATCGACTTATCGGATATTTTCACTCAGCATGAACAAATTAACTATTTTTAGCGCTGCGAGTCTGTTATAAGATCAGTCAGGACACTGTTGGGTTTCTGTGTGTAGAGTATCGTGACTCTGTGTTTAGCGGCTGGTGAGCAGGGATGGGAAAGGGGAGGGGTGTGAGCACTCTGCTGAGAAATAAATACACGTCTCCTTCACAACTAAAGCTTTTTTAAAAAAAATAAAATATTTATATACTAAAACACTGTATACAGCTGCCACAATAAAATGATAACATTTAAATCTTGTAGGCTAGGGAGAAAAAATAAATAAATATTTATGAAAAACTGTTAATTCTTGAAGCCGTGAGTGTATAGTTTCATATGAGCCATTAACCACTACTGTGGAGTGTGACATCACAAATAATTTCAATACTGAACCTCCAAAACAGCAACAAATTCCACTTTTAGCCTCTGGTAAAAAGAATTAAAAAAGCTTTACTAATTTACTGGGTTTCAAAAAGAGCAATTTGGATAATATGACTTTTTAGTGGAATGTTTTGCGTCTGTAATAAAAGTGCAATTTAAATTCAAACATTATTAACATTACATATACAGTGGGTTCTGAAAGTACTCAGACTCCATCAGTTTAACATTTTGCACATTTTGTTGTTGTCAGGGATTATGTAGAGGCAATGGATGCAAGTGCAGATTTATTTGGAGGAAAAAAAAAGGCAACACAACCAACCAAAACAGTGAAACAAGAACCATAAACGTAAACACAGGATATAAAGCAAACAGTGACACATACAGAGACCAGCCCTGCGTCCCAATTGGCATAATTACACTATGTACTAAAAGTATGTCCTCTTTTTGCGAAGAAAAGTACATACTTTTGAGTGTGTAGTAAAAGAGTATGCAAGTACTGGGACATATTAATACGTTGTGTAACGGGAGAGAACGTTGTTGCCCGGAAGAGAACACCGTCACCGTAAACAACCTCGTCACCACCTTACAATCCAGCTTTTCTTCATTCATTATTCCTTATAGAATGTATACTATGAGCCATTCCACCAGATGGGTGCCATTTCTGACCCCAGGACATTATATGTATAAATTAACTGAAAAATACATTTTATTATTAAGCATTAATCTAACTGCAAAGTTAAAATATGGAATTTAAAACATTAATAAAAACTCCCTAGAACACTGAAAAATACTAACACTACACTTTACCATGAAATATAATGATTAAAATCATTCAGAAATATATATATATATATATATATATATATATATATATATATATATATATATATATATATATAGAGAGAGAGAGAGAGAGAGAGAGAGAGAGAGAGAGAGAGTTGTGTGACTCCATATCTCATCTATGCTTTGAATTTTTTCCCCCTCATAAGAAATCCATAATATTTTAGTTAAAATGCACATTTCTTTTTTAACGGCAGTTGTTAAACCCACTTAAAGGTGCATTTCCGCCACCTACTGGACTGGAGTGTGGAGCTTGACGGATATTACAGAAAATTACATCTTGAGGTTTGGATCTCCTTTAAAAGGAAAAAAAATGGCTTTGCACTTTTTTTTATTTTATTTATTTATTTATTTAAAGAAAAAATACTACTTGCGTGCATTTATACAAATTTTTAGTCACAAATATCAATTATTTGAACATGTAACCAACCATTTCTTTAAAATAAACACTTTCTTGAGGGGAAAACAAAGGAATTAGTTGACATGCTTTTAAATATACTTTTTTAAATGACACCTTGTAAAAAATAAAATAAAGTTACCCGAGATGGACCAGTACACATTTTGAATAGGTAAATATGTGTGTTATTAGATTCATTGTTGAAAAAAAGATTAAAAAGGAAGTTTAATGAACAAAGAGTTACAACAAGCAAATGGCACCCATTTGGTGGAATGGCCCAGATGTTTAATTTATCCTTCCCTTGATTTATTTTTCCACATTTCATTTACACCTCTCTAAAATGCATCCTTGAATTCGGCAAAGCAAACCGTCACAAAACTCCTCCTCCCTGCTGCAAGGAGTTGTGGGTAACATTAGCTAAAAAAAGTGTCCACAGATCCACACTTCAAAAATCTACCAGAAATAGTAAACAATCCGGGTACCTTTGGGATCCTCATTTGGGACACACTTTTACACCATTTGGGACACACTAATTCTCATCTCAGATACTGTTTAGAACAGACAGTTTGCCAACAGGCATGCAGCCCAGGATTTAAGTGGGGGTACTGATTAGGGGTAATACAGACCAGGTGTGAGTGCTCAGTGAGACTCGAGACAAGGTCATGTGACATGCAGGGGCTGATGGGTAATGTAGTCACGTGCCGATTTCCTCATACCCATGACAGTTGTGTTATAGATTTGATTTAAATTAAATTTACTTGTAGGCCATTAATCTGCACACAATAATCCACAATGACAAATTAATATGTTTTAAGAAATGTTTCCAAATTTTCAGTTAAAAAGACCTTTGGCAGCAGTTACAGCTTCCAGTATTCTTGGGTAAGTCTCTACAAGCTTTACACACATGGATTTAGGCAGTTTCAACCGTTCTTCTTCTTCTTCTTTTTTTCAGTACCTGGCCCAATGAGGTAAAATTTTGAACCTTTAAGTGCCTTGCATATGCCTTTTACTCAGGAGTGAGATCTAGCCACTCTACCTAAAAGGCAAAAAAAAAAAACCCAAACATTTTTGTTTTGTCATTATGGATTTTTGTGTATAGATTATTAACCTAAAAGTCAATTTAATCCATTTTAAATTAAATATATAAGACAATAACGTGTGCAAAAACTGAAGGGGTCTGAATACTTTCCGCACCTACTGTAAAATCTCAAGACACACATACAGTAGCTTCACTATTAATTTACGTAACAAATGAAAAGTATTTCTGTATGTTGTAAACATGACTCCTGGTTCTTATGGATGGATGGATGGATGGATGGATAGATAGAGAGTATTTTATTGATCCCCAAGGGGAAATTTAAAGACTGTAAAAGAGCACAATAAACTCACAATATACACCACAAATAAGACGGAATAAAAATGTACATATAAATAGCTCTCTAAGTTATTTACAGACTAAAATTGACTGTATGAAATATATTGCAGGTTGGCAGGTTTAAAACTATACATTAGACAAGTGTGACAGTCGTGGTAATGTGTGTCTAAAAATGCACAGTAGTCATAAGTAAAGACAAGTAAAGTGGCAGTGCGTGTGTAAGAATGTACAGTGACCCTGTGTAGAGTTTGTTATGTAATATGCAGTGTACTACAAGGATATGCAAAGTCTGTAGACATGTCCATCATCTCCAGTGTCCACCTCGTTGCTGACTCATTATAGAGTTGGATAGCAATGGGCAAAAATGACTTCTTGCACCTTGCCCTGTTACAGCGACGCTGCCGTAGTCTACTGGAGAAGAAGCTCCGCTGTTTGTCCAGTGTGGCTGGAGGTGGTGTTTGTTATTGTCCATGATGCTCTTAATTTTTTCCACCATCCACCTTCCCACCAGCACCTCCAGGGTGTCCAGTTTGCAGCCTAGGATGGAGCCAGCTTTCCTAATTAGCTTATTCAGCTTCTTTGCATCGCCAGCTCCCTCAAATGATTGCAGCAAAGACTACTTGTACTTGCAACCACAGACTGGAAGAAGGTCTCCAGCAATTTGGTGCATTCATTAAAGGATCTGAGTTTCCTCAGGAAGTAGAGTCTGCTCATACCCTTCTTGTAGACCTCCTCGGTGTTATTGAGGTGGGTTTATCACAAATATAACTTCAAATCACTCTTTATAACCTTATTTACCTTTTAACAGATGATGAAATTTTGATTTGATGATTTGCATTACGCATCACAAATGTTTGATGATTTGTGAAATACCTCTTTAAGTTCACACAATGAGTTATGCTGTCGTGTTTGAATATACTTTATATCCTTGAATGTGACAAATAAAACTCTTATGTTGTTAAAATTATGATTTTCCTGTTATTCATTTGATCAACTATTACACAAAAAGTCAGTTAAGTTTGGTCAGCGAGTATTAACTTTTATAAAAATAAAAATAAAAACCTTTTAAAAAGTACTGGACATGGTAATGCATAGCACTTTCAGTATTTAACATTTTTTAGCATCTACCCTCCCGGACAGACTTCCGGGTTACGTGTCTGAGTCGGCCAAACAGGGCGGACGTACGGCGACCGGTTATGACGTCTCAGAAACCGGTCGCGTCGGCGCAGTGCAACCGGAAGTCGATAAAACCGTTTGTGTCGTCTTGAGGGGAATGAGGAGTATAACTGTGAAACAGAAACAAAAAGTAATCAAAAATACTGGCCATTGGTGGATCACAAAGTTAAAAACAAGTGTATTCATTTACTAAAAGCTGTATCCACATACAGTATATGTATATGTGTGAATTTTGGGTCTTAGCTACTTACCCTTTTTACCTCCCTGTTGGTAGCGTCCAAAAGGGGCGGGGTCTGGACCCATAAAAAAGGGAGCTCTGCCTCATTCAAAGAGGGTGGTGGGTTGGTGAAGTGTTGAAGTTTGGAAATTGTGAAATGCATTGTGCTATAAGTGAGTGTGCCGCAGAGGTGCTGTGAGGCATTATTTTTCTGTTTATATTTATATATGTACATATTTATTTGTTTGTTTGTTTTTTGTTCTTTGGCTGTTGGATTTTTTAATTTATTTTATTTCTCCTCACATGTAAGATATTGCATCACCACTGGACTTTTCCCTATCACCTGGCACTCTGTAAATAAATTCCACCTTGCACCTACCCGTGCTACTGTGGGTTGAGCCATCATTTCAAACATTTTGTGTCCTCATGAGCCTCAAAAAACACAAAGGATAATAGGTGTACACCTAACAATCCAACTTATTTTGCATATCGATTTTCATAATCAAATTTATTTTGGATGCAAACTCACTTTTGTTTAAGACGTCACAAGAATCTCCAGGATGTCATGACTCTGGCTTTAAACGTGACTGACTTTTACCTCAGAGACTGATTTGGATGATGCTTATAATCAAAGTGAGAATGTATATGGTAAATGGTCTGCACTTATATAGCACCTTTTAACCTTCGCAGTTCACAAAGTGCTTTACACTGTGTCTCATTCACCCATTCACACACACACACACACACACACACACACACACACACACACACACTTGTGCACCAATGGCAGCAGAGCTACCATGCAAGGCACCTGCCATCGGGAGCATCTTGGGGTTCAGTGTCTTAAATACTTAAATACATGGGGTCATGTGGGCCGGGAATCGATTAGTGGACAACCCGCTCCACCGCCTGAGCCACAGCCGTGTGCTTTGAGTGATGTATAAAAGTTTGTGAACATTATTAATCTGTCTATTTCATTCTGAGTCTTATTTAATTTTGTTGTGAAGGAGAATTAGTCTCTGAAACGTCTTTGCATGTTACACAAATTAGCTGAATTGAGCTCACATTTCCTTCGAGCTGAAGAACCTGGGGCAAAATTTTGACTGTAAAACTTTTGTTTCAGGAGAGACGGGCCAGAAAGTAAAGCACTCAGGAACCTAATGCGGTCTGTAGCAGTGTATCAGGAACATCTCCAGGTCCAGCTCTGATATAAAACACTAAACACTATTAAACAGTCTGGAACCTTTAAGGGTTCTTTCCTTGTCCCACTGCAACACTGCAAAGAAAGGGTTGCTGTAAGAATAGAACCTTTTCTGGAAACTAAGACTTCTTAATTACCCAGCAAACCCTTAAAGAACCTTTGAAGAACTTACAAACTATAAATTATTGCTCATTATTTTCTTCTTCTTCTTTAACATTTAGCTTCTTGGTACTTGGTATGGACTTCGCCATCAGACTCCTCAATACTCAGAGACTGGACTGACACACACACACACACACACACACACACACACACACACACACACACACACACACACACACTCTCTCTCTCCCTCTCATACTGAACTGAACACCATCCCACTCCCCTTGCAATTTTTGCACATTTCTGTAACACCTACCTGTACTTTTGCTGCTACTGAACTTAATATGTTTAATTTCTTGTCACTATTATACTCTTTACCTGGCCACTACCTCAATAACTGCTATGTCCTTATATGGTATAAGCTAATCTGCTGAATACTATGTCACATGTTTAGATTCACAGCATTTTTTATTATATTGTTATTCTTTTTGCACTACCCGTTATATCTGACACTTTCACACTAGAACTGTGTCCTGGTTGTTCATGCATGAAACAAGCAAAATTATCTTTCAATGCCTGCCCTTTAAATAAAACACCTTTTTACAGCATTTGTATCCGTCTTATCTCTCTGTTCCAGATGCTGCCATTTTGATTAAGTATTTCTTCTGGTTAAATTAAAGTTTAAATGAAATTAAAATATTATTTGTCTTTAACCAGATTAGGTTAAACCAGGGACGAGCAGAGCGTTACAGTGGGGGAAAAAAGTATTTGATCCCCTGCTGATTTTGTACGTTTGCCCACTGACACAGAAATGATCAGTCTATAATTTTAATGGTAGGTGTATTTTAACAGTGAGAGACAGAATAACAACAAAAAAAACGCATTGCAAAAAAGTTATAAATTGATTTGCATTTTAATGAGGGAAATAAGTATTTGACCCCTTCGACTTAGTACTTGGTGGCAAAACCCTTGTTGGCAATCACAGAGGTCAGACATTTCTTGTAGTTGGCCACCAGGTTTGCACACGTCTCAGGAGGGATTTTGTCCCACTCCTCGTTACAGATCCTCTCCAAGTCATTAAGGTCATTTTCAATGCCCTGGCTGAGGGAAGGAGGTTCTCACCCAAGATTTGACGGTACATGGCCCCGTCCATCGTCCCTCTGATGCGGTGCAGTTGTCCTGTCCCCTTAACAGAAAAACACCCCCAAAGCGTAATGTTTCCACCTCCATGTTTGACGATCTGACCACACCTGACCACAACACTTTCACCCAGTTCTCCTCTGAATCATTCAGGCAAACTTCAGACGGGCCTGTACATGTGCTTTCTTGAGCAGGGGGACCTTGCGGGCGCTGCAGGATTTCAGTCCTTCATGGCGTAGTGTGTTACCAATTGTTTTCTTGGTGACTATGGTCCCAGCTGCCTTGAGATCATTAACAAGATCCTCCCGTGTAGTTCTGGGCTGATTCCTCACCGTTCTCATGATCATTCAAACTCCACGAGGTGAGATCGTGCATGGAGCCCCAGACCGAGGGAGACTGACAGACTGATCGCACCAACAGTTGTCACCTTTTTTTTGTTGTTATTCTGTCTCTCACTGTTAAAATACACCTACCATTAAAATTATAGACTGATCATTTCTGTGTCAGTGGACAAACGTACAAAATCAGCAGGGGATCAAATACTTTTTTCCCCCCACTGTATATAATATAATATAACAAGGTTACTAGCTCGTACTTACCAACACATTCCCTCTCAATCAATTTGTAAACTACCGGCGATAAGCATATAATGGTTTCAGCATACGTACCTGTCTGCCTGTTGAAGCAAGACACATCGCGATTGCATCATGACAACAAGACTATCTGACGGTAGGCTCGAGTTGGACAAATAAATAGGAACATTCTCCGACTTTCTTGTGATTAATTTGCGGTTTTGTGCACTTAATTTGAATTCAAATGCATTTTACCTAATATAATTGTTTATTAATTAATGTTGAGAGTGGCACTTTTAAATAATTTAGAAAAAGGGCAGGGGCTCGCGCCTTCTGCACGTCCCCGAATACACCACATACACTGCACAGTGAGCTCACTGACTCAAACAACTGAGTCAAATTTTCCCCCAAAATATCGACACTCTGGCTGTATTTATATACAAAGATTTTCACCAGTCGGAACAAATGAATTCTAAATGAACTGCTTTATTTGTATCCTGGCAGGAACTGGGCAGGACATTTTTAAATGAACAAATATTAATTTACAAAAAGATGACAAGTTACAGATAGCAGGAAAAAAAGAACAAGGATGTCAGAAATACAAACTATAAACAAATCAGGACGTGCATAACTACGTAAAAGTTTGTATAATTTAAATGAATAAATAAATAAATAAATAAATAAAAACATGACATTCAGGGACAATATTTATGATGTCATACATTCTAACATGTTTTTCTTGTCATCTAAAAGTGAACATTAATCTATTAAGAAAACATCATTGCTAACAATTATATACACACTAATATATATAATATTTAGCTATATAAGCTATATTTAGCTATTGCAATCACAATATTCACAGTGTACTCAATATCTCAATCCTTAAAGAAGAATTAGTATTTTGTGTTGCATATCTTTAAATTTAAGCTTGTATTTAATTTCCTTGCAAACAAATTAAGACATCTATAAAAGCTAGAGACAAATGGACAATCAACAAAATGAAAGGCATCCCCACAACAAGACGATTGAATGATGATTGAAGATGACTCTAATGATTGAAAACCCAATTAAATATTAGTAAAGAAAGCTAAAAGTAATAAATAATGAATGATTATATTGTCTGATGCATATATTCTAGCTGAAGGAGAGTTGTACTTGTGTAAAATCACCTGTTCAGAAAAAGAGAGAGAACTCAGTAAGACGTTATACATTTTATAAACTGACACTTTTTCATGATTGTAAATCTCTGAAATTTCATAAACAATCATGATTTCTTGTTGTTTCTGGATGTTATTTTTACTCACGTCCAGTAGCAGACGAAGTTCAGCTTGTCATTGCAGTTTCGGTTCTTCAAGGTGTTTGCCGTGGTGTTGAGAGCTCCACAGCGGTATGATGGAGCTGGACATGAAGCTGGCATTGAGACCAGGCTCCCCAGCTGCTCCCCGCTCACCCAGAGCCATAGTCTATTCACGAAGCGCAGGCCGGTCCACACGCTCTCTGTCTGCGTCTGCACCGTCTCTAGACTCAGCTGCTGCAGACTTGATTTGGAGGTCACAGAGGCCAAACCAGTGTAATGGGTCCTGCAGAACTCCTGAGCCTCCTCCCAGGTCATCTTCTCCTTCACCAGGATCAGGAACCGATAACAGTAGAAATTCCTCTTGTTACTACAGTCATAATTCACCCAGACAGCTCGAACTTCTGTAGCTGTGGAGCCACAATCATTCCCAGATGTTTGATAATAAGGTGAGCCACCATACCAGTTCAGGAAAGAAGAAATGTCTCCATCAGACCATGCCCAGGTGCCTGATGTTCTCTTTAGCCCGATCCAACATCCATATTGAGATCCAAATTGAAAAAGTCGATTGTTTTCCTCCATAGTGGTGATGGTGGCCAGATCTTTGTAGTATTTTCTGCAGTTCAACTGAGCATCATGCCACCCTAATAAAGAATCATTAAAAATATATTCTCTTATCAGACCCACGGCCACACCACAACCCACCGCCAGCAGGACAATAAAAAAGAGCGATTTCATTTCTGCTCTGAAGTGTCTGAGCTCGGTACGTCTCTGAACAATGTCCCAACCAACTCAGACACTCATACCATTTTCAAGTCATTTTCAATTCATTCAAAACACATGCAAAGCAAAATAAATCCAAAGTAGATTTTAAAGGGAGAATGAGTGGTAAGGATGAGCCTGCACCAGTGGGTGATTTACTAACAAGGGGTTTGTGTTTCAGTTTCAGTTAAAAAAAAACATTAATAAAACATTTGTGGCAATGTATGCTGGTGGTGTGCGGCATGCCATGAATGTCAGCTGGTGAATCCATGCCATTGCACCCCTTCTTTTAATCGGTTTCCCTTTGGAAAGAATTGGGATGGACCTCGTCGGGCTTCCTCACTATACGCAGTGCACGAGGGCATTGCTTTGTGTTAGTGGTAGTGGGTTATAAATATTCTTAAGTTTGTGCATGATTATGCTCGAAATTGTAGGACAAGAAGTCCCGCAAGCATCCATGGGGTTCTCCCTATTTGAATTTGCTATAAGGCTGCAAGCCTTGCGGCATCTTAGACGTTGTCAGAGGAAATTAGGAGGCGGGACTTTTACAGAGTCAAAGCAAAAATCAATACGTTCTTGACCTGAGAGCTAAACTTTACACATTGGGGCAAGATAATTTGTTACAGGCGCAAGAAAGTCAATCCTGGCTGTATAATAGTGGTGCTCGGCTGTGTGAGTTTTCACCAGGAGATCAAGCGCTTGTATTATTACCTACATCAAGCTCTAAATTACTTGCAAAGTTGCAAGGGCTCTTTGAGGTCACACGGTAAGTCGGGGACAACGACTGTGAGGTCAGGTGAACAGATAGAGGTGGGGCACTGCCATGGATTTGGTGACAATAGAGACAGCGGAGCTGGGACCTGAGGGGAATATAAAATGTGTGGCTTAATCCACTGTGGAGACCGCCTCTCACTATCCCAAATCATGGAGGTTGTCGAGTTGCAGTTCGCCTCTACCTGGTCACACAAATCTCATGGAACACCACATGGAGAGACCCTGGGTTATGTTTGTACGCAGCCGTCGGCCACGGGCAGGAGCAGGGCGTGGGAGGCCACGCCATCAGCCTCACGCATTAGCTCTGCTGGGGAGGCCGCTCCATCTTCGTCTCCAGCCCTCCTCTCCATGTAGTAGCTCATGAATGGCCAAATGGAGCCGAACCCGAAGTCGGGTTTAAACTCGGCCCACCAAAACACCCTTCTAAGGAGGCTCATGATGTCGGCTGTGCTTTCCAGATCTGGGTCTCCCATGGCAACCAGGATCTCCGCCCACTGGCGTGCTTGGCTGGTGAGCTCGGACAACAGGAACCTCAGCCACTGCTTCTCTTCAGGCTTATTGTCCAACAGGCTCTCAAAATAAAATCGCCACTGTGACAGAAATCCTTTCGGAGTTCATGCGGTGCTGTTGAAAGGAGCTGGAGTGTCCAGGTGAATCCACTGGGGGAATTGCACCATGTCGAGTGCAGGCATGGTGATCCTGGCGTTACGCCCCTCTCGCCTTCCCGCTGCATCCATAGTGACGGCAAAGTAAACAAATCCAAGTACTCCGGGGCGGCCATGTTTGGAGGTGGTTTGCTTGGACCTGTAGTAGTAGATTTGCATGTACATCTGTCACAACAAACTAATTTTGTACTCATACAACATTCAGAGGAACACAATCCAACGTATTTTGCACAATGATTTTCATATTTCTCCAAGTTGTAACCTCCTTTCCCTTTTCAAATAGGAAAACAATGCTTTTTTTAAATGAAGGTTTATTTTAAAATAATTTCTAGTTTTATATGAATATGTTAAAATCACATATAATATCACTATTTTATATTTATTCATATTTATATGAAGGGAAATCGATGAGGCTTGTGTTTAAAAGTGACTATTATTCTGAGTCTTGTTTAGTTAGTTTGTGAAAGAGGATTGGTCTCTGAAATGTAAAAGACTGATTGAAATGTTCATTTTAGCTCTAAAGCATCTTTGCATGTAGATTCTAACTTAGGGAAATGATCTGTTGTAGAGTTCAACATAGAACATACAGTAACAAGGGTTCCCCAGAAGGAGAAGGTGGAGAGAAAAAGAGATAAAAAAGAAAGAGATAAAAACTGGGCATATATAATAATAATAATAATAATAATAATAATAATAATAATAATAATAATAATAATAATGTTGTTGTTGTTGTTGTTATTATTATTACACGCCACACATTTTAATTAATTATAGTGAGGTTTAATGTTGATACACTAATACTTTATAAAGTGTTATAGATGTAAAAAGCGTTTATACACATTTATGTCACCTATTATAAAGGATTATGTATGCTGTACTGTATGACACATTATCGATATATTTATAACTAGTGTACTCAGGAAGTGTTAACAAATGATGTTAAACAAATAAATTACTATAAATTATTCCAGTTTAAAAAACAATAGTGATGCTGTTATCATTCTACTGCAAAATATAATAAACTAATAGTCAATATATAATCAATACAACATTTCTTGATTGCATTATTATTATTATTATTATTATTATTATTATTATTATAGTTTCTGAAGGCTAGGTGTTGAAAATGTATTGAACAGCTCATACAATTTCCATATAAAATCCTAAATTTAATACCGAGCTCCAACCATATGTGTTTTCTTTGCATTTCAGTTGATTTTTGTGAATAATTTCTCAATGATAACATTTACATCTGGTGATCTGAGGCCTGAACTCTGAGTTCATTAATTTTGTTCATTTATAAAAACAAGCAAACAAATAAATGAATCTTGTTTTTTCATAAATAAATAAATCTTGTCATCCCTGATGGATGATATTTGGGATCAGCTTGGGACAAACCATTATTGTTGTATTAATTAGCTTGTTTTTGATTCAAAACAAGTGAACACATTCTTGTTGTCCCACTATGAGGCTACTACATTGATAAGGACGGTGAGTACTTCAAGACCTTTATAAAACATGGCTCCTTGCTTTATTAACGTCTTCCCAAGTAAACCCAAACACATAATCCTAAAATACTTCATCATTCTGGTCATCCTCTTGCTCAACTGCAATGGACAGGTGATGACTTCATGAATATTCATAATGGTGTCATAGGTTGTACC
This sequence comes from Cranoglanis bouderius, assembly GCA_023630585.1. Taxonomy (NCBI): domain Eukaryota; kingdom Metazoa; phylum Chordata; class Actinopteri; order Siluriformes; family Cranoglanididae; genus Cranoglanis; species Cranoglanis bouderius. The sequence continues at coordinate 1,342,855 of CM042566.1, forward strand.
AATCGTGCAGTGATGAATAATACATGGGTGTATTTATGTTGTATATGGGTTGTATATGACTTGCATTATTTAACAATTGGAGTTTTTAATAATTGGAGGTATTGACTCCTGAAAGAAGGAACCGATTCTGATCAGCTGAAACGAGTCGTTATTAATTCCAGACTCACTTCATGTACAAACCTACGTAGGTTTGTAACAAAAAACCCGTCTCTGGTCTTCACTGGCTGCTCACGAACAACGTGTACTTCGACCCGCCCTCGAACACTACAGTAGATTTTGCGTCCTGCAAGAGTTCGGTTAATGTCTAGAAGATGCTGTTTTCTGCGCTGCAAAAGCAAAACCACTTTGCATGGACCCCCAAAGGATGAGGATGTAAAGCGTCAGTGGTTAGAGTTCATTTTAACACGATACCACAGCAGTTCAACTCCGACCTTCGTTTGTGTTCCCGTCATTTCACTCAAATCGGTAAAGTAACACTGACATTATTACTGAGCTGAAATTCAGATATGGTAGTGGGCGGTTCCTTTCTGACATCTGACCAATCAGAGCAGAGTAGGCACTCTGGAAGGAGGAGTTTAGAGTGAACGGATCCTTGAACGAGTCGTTTGAGACACTGGGGGGGGAGGTAATGCTGCAATGTAAATTATGAGACAATTAAAGTGTTTTTTGACCTTGGATGCATGTAAACCTATTGTATGAGACCTTTAAAACAAATTAGGCACATTTCTACGGCATAATAGGTGCACTTTAAGGGATTAGTATGCAAGAGGAAACTTTAATTGAAGAATCAAACCCAGGACTTTGGCAACAAGAATCTAACACGCTACCTACCGCACCGCCAACACACAGGCAGCACAGTGGACAAAGTATGTGGTGAAACTGAAGGCAATAAACAAATGACTGCTCAAAACAAATGAGGCTGAAGGGAAAGACTGAACTCAACCAAGTGCTGCTTTTTTATATGGAGTAAATACAATCGCTCTTTTCCTTGACTATTATTACCTCATTTAATTTAGCTATGCTGTTGTCTACAGCCTCTGAAAGTCTCAGGACGCTTTGGAGTAATCATTTGGGTGTTTATGTGCATAAAGTCTTCTCAGCAATGTTCTGAACATGAGACTTAGTTTGTTGTTTTGTTTTCTTACATGACTTCACGGCCGATGTGTGACAAACATGCAAATACAAGACAAACACCGAGTAATTAGACTACAGGATCCATATACTGTAAATACTTCACTTTTGGAGTCTGCAAGAGGAAGTAATTCGTTCAGATTGACATGATTGACTGAATTGGTAAAACATAATGACTGTCAGTTACATAAATCACCAGGAGAGCAAGAGAACTCTGGGAAATTCAGCCAGGTACAGATGGACCTATTTGCCAATGCTGAATAGATTCACTGTTGTGTGAACAGCATTGTGAAAGGACCTAGGCATCTCCATCTCCATGCCTTGGTGATAATTTCGCCTTCATGCACAGTTCCAGAACAACCTTGTGGATCTACTGTATACAGGCCTTACGGTACTATTTGGACCACACAGCACCTATTCATTCATCAGTTCATCTGTCACAGTGCCAAGACATGAGGTACTCCCCTGTCTAGGCAAATGTTGGCTCGCTAGGTGCCAGGTCATCACCACGGCCCGTCAGTCATCTAGAAGTCCAGTCCTACACTCAAGGAGGTGAGATAATCAGTGGTAGTCACCTGTCAGTGGTTTTAATGTTATGGCAGATCGGTGTGTATAAAATGTTTAATATTCATGTCTTTTGCTTGGCACATAAAAGTTTCTCAACATTAGTGTGTTTCATTCTGAGTTTCATTTAATGACTTGGTCTCTGAAATGTTATTTTAAGCTGTAAAGCAGATGAAACAATTTCAGTTGTCTATGTTTTTACAAAACATGTAAAATATTCGATTTTATATTAGAACTTAACAATCCTACCATTCGAATTGAACAAGGTGATCTCAGGTGTGTTCTAAGACAATGTGACTATGTGGATCTACTTTTCTGAAAAAGCGACTTTGCATGTTACACAAATTAGCTGAAGTGAGCTCACATTTCTTGACACCAGCTAAAGAACCTGGAGCAAATGGGTTTAGCAGCTGTGTGTGTCGTTTTTAACTCGGGTGGCTTCTGCTTGTTGCCAATCCGCCATTTTGAATTTTAAATTAAAGGTTAAATTAAATAAAATTAAGCTAATTAAAGAAAAAAAACTATTTCTTGTTGGTCCTTAACCATATTAAGAGAAATATATAGATAAATATATTAGATAAGATGATCTAATACACTATTTCGGTCAAATCCCAGCAGTAATACACCGTGTGTCCACTAGAGGGTGGCGCTGCCCACTGAGCTCACTGACTCAAACAACTTCTGAGAGAAAATTTCCCCCAAAAGCACAAAATTTTCACAAATCGGAACGAATTCATTCTGTTTATTTCTTAACTGTTTATTTGGATCCTAAACTGGGCAGGAATTTTTAATAGAACAGACATCAATTTACAAAAAAAAAAGTTACAAATAACAGGAAAAAAGAACAAGGACATAAGAAATACATGCTATAAACAAATCACAATCAGCATAACTACATAAAAATATATAGAATTAGAAAACAACTTACTTACAGTAATATTCAGTAAATTCAGCTGCCGCAGGATCGACTCGGAGGTCACGGAGGCCAAACCAGTGTAATGGGTCCTGCAGAACTCCTGAGCCTCCTCCCAGGTCTTGTTCTCCTTCACCAGGATCAGGAACCGATAACAGTAGAAACTCTTATGGTACCAACAGTAGTCATATTTCCAGTAATCTTGATTATAATAAAATGTGGAACCACAATAGTGCATAGATGGTGGAAAATAAGGAAAATGCAAATTCAGAAAAGTAACGGGTTCTCCATCAGACCATGCCCATGTGCCTGAGTGTGTTGGGTACAGCCCAATCCAACTTTCATAATACATGGGTCCTGATTGTAAAAGTTGTTTGTATTCCTCCTTACTGGCCAGATCTTTGTAGTGTTGTCTGCAATATGATTGAGCTTGATCCCATGTAGCTGTCAAGTCAACGAATATATATTCTCTTATATATTCTCCAGACCACAACCAACCGCCAGCAGGAAAATAAAAAAGAGCGATTTCATCTCTGTTCTGAAGCGTCTGAGATCGGTGCGTCTCTAAACAATGTCCCTACACAACGTCTCAACACGTCTACACCAACTCAGAGAGTCACTCATTTCTTTTTACATTCATTTAAAACACATACAAAAGCAAAACAAACAGCTATGGAAGAGGGGAAACCCGCTGTGCTTAAATGTGACATAAATGAAATGTTGAACACCGTTGGAAACTGACACACAATGTTTAATCTGACATGCATTATTTAACAATTGGAGTTTTTAATAATTGGAGGTATTGACTCCCAAAAGAAGGAACCGAGACACAATCTTTAACCTGACCCACATCATTTCACCCTTTCTCGCAGTACACTGACGTTCCATTCCACCGGCGGATGGAAATCTGATATTTTCAATCAGCATAAACGCCATGTGGCTATATTTCATGCTTTTGCTAATTCTATGCTAAAAACTCAGTCCTGTTACTTTCAGTCCTGTTACTTATATAAAGAGAAGCTTCTTAGAAAAGTTCAGGTGAGTTTGTTTTCCTGAATTTAATGCTATTCTAGATAAAACACTATTGGATGTATTTTTTGCAGCTGAACCATTTAGTGTTTTGTAGACAAACAAGAATATTTTCAAACTGATCTTAGGTACTGGGAGTCAGAGCAGAGATCTGAGGACTTGCATGATATCTTCAACTTTTTGTCCTTCTTACCTTTTGTAGAAGAAGATGGAGAGAACACAGACTATGCAGGAGCCAGAAACACCCACCCATGGCATGCTGAAGGTGAAGGAGCGAGACACACCGACCACTCACACTCTCTCTCTTCCCTTCCCCTCTCTCTCCTTCTTTCTCTTTCCACCTCCTTTGCTGTGAAGAACTACAAGCACATAGACATCCCTTCAATACAGAACTCTCACACACACTCACACACACATGTGTGCGCTCATAAAGACACATATTCCTGTTACTAAAATGTCTTTTTTATTTCTTCTAAAAAAGTAAAGTTAAAGTTAAACCACTATTTTTTTAAAATTATGTTTGGTCCATCATTTATCCAATTGTTTAATAAATTACATGATAAAAAAATATATAGGCTATATATAAACTTGAGGTTTGGCTTTACATTTTTTTTTTAAAGAAAAATACAACTTGCGTGCATATATAATCATTTTTAGTCACAAATATCAATTATTTGAACATGTAACCAATCGTTTCTTTAAAATAAACACTTTCTTGAGGGGAAAACAAAGGAATTAGTTGACATGCTTTTAAATATGCTTTTTAAATGACACGAGTTTTGCTTAGAAACCTTGTAAAAAATGAAATAAAGTTACCTGAGATGGACCAGTACACATGTGTGTTACTGAATGAATATAATATATATAATAGAATATAAGAGTTACTGGATGAAACTAACGAAGAGGTAGGTAGGTGTCACTTTTAATGCCATGTCAGCGTCTATGGCTATTTCATGGCAAAAACAGACTTACAGATATTTAAAGTGTTGCATGAACACAGTACAAAACACACACTATATATATATATATATAAACAAACTAAAGGAAGTTACAGTGGGTGTGGTTATATGAGGTGTTTTACATTTACATGTGATAAAAATTCTAAAAGCTTTTCTGGTAAAACCTTACAGAACAAGTCCTTAAGAGATCTTACTGCGTAAAACTGTTGTCTCCTTGTGCTAAGCGCAGTACAGTCCAATAAAAGATGTTTAATGGAGAGCGGGGAATTGCAGAACATACGTGAAGTCGGGTTTTCGCCTTTTAGTAGGAATGCATGGGTTAGTCTTGAGTGGCCTATGCGACATCTAGTGTATACCACTTGGTCATATCTTGTTTTAAAAGGGTTTAAGAGTCTGTTGGGGATTTTTGGGTGAATTGCATGTAATTTATTGTTTATACACAGGTCCCATTCTTCTTGCCACTTGTTTAGTATATAGTGGTTAACAGCAGGTTTGAGGTCAGAGGGGGGGATTTGACACTCTTCTATTTTTTGCTTGATTGCCTCCTTTGCAGCCATATCCGCTTGTTCGTTTCCTGCTAGACCGATATGACTTGGAACCCAGCAGAAGATGATGCTAGTGGGTCGGTGCCGTAATTGGTCCACTTTGGTTAAGATGCAGTCTATCAAGGGGTGATCGGTTTTTGAAGTTTCCATTGCTTGGAGACAGGATTTGGAGTCCGTGAAGATGATAAAGTTCTTTTGTTGAGCTTTTTCGATACACACAGCCACCGTTGAATTCAGAATCACATTCGTCGATATCTACAAAAACAGAAAGAGTCACTACTGATTAAAGGTGCGATAGACTGTGAATTATTTCTGACATGCAAAATAAATGATTGAGTTAGTATTGCACAGCCATAATACAGTAGTGCTTTAATCCTAGCTAAAGTTAAACATCACCTGGGAGAAGTATTATCTCACTCGGTAATGGTTTCTAGCCAGTTCTCAGTTGATAATCATGCACGCTGTACATCAGTGTGTTTCCTTCAGAAGTGCAGACTATTGCAGACGTGAACATCACAGAAGTCACCAAATGAAATCTAATAAACACCATTAACTTCCTGCTGAACGTTTAAATCATGAAGAAAAAGTCTGGAGTCAGTCATGGATCACTGATGAGACCATTTCAGTTGTGATTTCAACTCTTTATTAAAAACATTTCCAAACTAGTAAGGAACCAAGAGATCCCTGGAGTACAGAGGAGATATAAATCAGGTATTATATATATATATCTATATTAGTATAATATTTACATAAATTTGTAATTGTACATATTTGTATATGTTTCAAATCTAAAGTACAATATTTACTCCGGGTCATTAAATAATGTGGAAGCTGAACAGCTACAGTGCGCCATCTACAGACCTTAGATTGCAATGACATCCCAAATGGCCTGCGTTCAAAACCCCAACACTGCTAGAATGAGTAAAGTGATTTAAAAACAGGTTTAAGGTACATAAATGGATTATAATGAACTCAGTGGAGCTCAGCTGGTTTTATTCCACTGATGGTCAGGAGAACAGTGGGTCTTGTTAGAAAGTCTAGAATTAATTTTGTTGTTTAGTTAAGTTGCTTTTAGGGAACATCCTGATCCACACTTCAGTAGGTGGTGATAATAAACTAATCTATTGTTTCACTACTGCAATAAAAAAGAAGAAGAAGAAGAAAAAGAAGATGAAGAAGAAGAAGAGGTGGAGGAGGGCGAGAAGGATGAGGAGGAGAAGGAAGAGGAGAAAATCAAATAATAATAATAATAATAAGAAGAAGTAGAAGAAGAAGAAGAAGAAGAAGAAGAAGGACAAGAAGAAGAAGAAGAAGGACAAGAAGAAGAAGAAGAAGTAAAAGAAGAAGAGGAAAAATAATAAGAGGAAGCAGAAGAAGAAGAAGACGAAAAAGGAGCAGAAGGAGAAGGAAGAGGAGAAATAGAAGAAGAGGTGGAAAAACAGAAGGAGAAGCAGAAGTTGGAGAAGAAGAGGAGGAGAAGGAGGAGCAGAAAGTGAAGGAGGAGGAGAAGTAGAAGAAGACAAAGAAGATGAAGAAGAAGATAAAGAAAAATATGGGAGGTATTTTGTGCTAAAAATAGCATTAAAATTAAAACTTTGCCCATATGTTTGCCCAAAATGAAAAATGAAATGAAATCATGCCATTTGCATTTTAATGTTCCATGTTAACAAATTTTAGCAATAAAAATAAAATCAAAACATCACATCATAACATTTTGTCATTTCATTTTCATCATCATATCTGTGTTTCGTGGCCACTTAAGTAGTACACTTTGGCTTTTCATTTTCTCAGTGAACTTCTGAACGAGTGCCAAAATTAAAATTAAAATCCAATCATAATTTGTCTTTTCTTTGTTTTTTTAAACATTAGGCTGCATAAATAAATAAATAAATAAATAAATAGGTAAATAAAATCAAAATCAGTTGCAGAGTACAAGTATGTGATTCTGTTTTCAACATGAACGCACTGTTAGTGACAAAATGAAAAGGAAATTGTAAATGATCACTGACACCAACTGCTGGTCATTTACTTTTCATTTCCCACTTTGCCTTTTCACTTTCCATTTCACCCAGTATGCTAAGTAGATATGGGTGTGGCTAGAATCTAGGCCACGCCCAATTTTTTATTTATTTATTTCCAAATGGCATTTCTCAAAAACATTTTAGTACCGATCCTTGGACATTCTTGCCAGTTGACTTTTTCTCTCTCAGCTGGTGGGAGTACTGAGTGTTTTGAGAAGTTAACATGGAGAACTTTAGGGACGTGAGTAATTTCATTCCTTCATTCATCTCCATGAGTGCTTTATCATGGTCAGGGTCGTGGCAGATCCAGAGTCTATTCAGGGCGTATAGAGGGAGAATTCACCCCGGATGGAAAGCCAGTCCGCAGCAGACCAGTGAGTCTATTTGCTGTCTATTTGATCAGCTAAAACACACATTAAATGACTCACTTCCTGAAGTCCTCTATACATACTGGATTTTAATTTTGCAAGCATGAAAAGTTACCTAAACTTATCTGACACTTCAGCCAGACGTTTCTAGTGCGATCACTAACGCTCCCACTCCGCACCAATGTTGCATCAAACATGAATAAACAGAATGAAATGTCTCTGTTAGTGAGGCATGTGGACTCACCCCTAGTGTACTTGAGTGTCTGTCCATCTTATCATTAAAAAGCAGAGGATAGTAACACAAATGTCACTTAAGGCAACAAAACGGAGTGAGGCACGCAAAGTTCACTTGGGTGATCAGAACATTTAATGCAAGTATATGTGGATTATGTAAGAGTTTTATAAGAGTCTGTCAGTTATAACCAGTAACAAGGAACAGAGGCAGTGTGATTGTCACATTCTTTGTTTATTTTTGTTTATATTTATCTTTTTGTAGCTTATGATGTATGAGGGGTGAAAACTGCATGTGTCTCTCAGGGTTTTCATTTGATTTGTCAGGCCAGACTTCTCGACCTCCGGCTCTGCAACGGACTCCACAGCTTTCTGGTGTTGCTCCTCTGTATCTGCCAGGGAGCCTGAAAGTACAACAATTAAGGCTTATGAATTTCTGTACAAGGACAAATTGTTCCCAAAAAATTAGTAAGCACACACACACACACACACACACACACACACACACACACACACACACACACACACACACACACACTCACTCACTCACTCACACAATAGTAGTCGTAGATTCACGAGAAGGAAAGTTTACCTTTAGTAACTCCTCCTTCTGAGTCAGGGTCTTCTTCATCTCATCGTTCTCCACCTGGAGGACCCTGTGAGTCTCCCGCTCTCGCTCACACTCCTAAAACACACATATGGGGAAAAATAAGTTTAAATTCATATCATATATATAATCATATATTATGATTTAAACTCATCATGCAGCAGAAACATGAAAAGTCCTCATATTACTAAATGAGCTGCTTAATGTAAGACTTTTCTCACTTACGTTCGTTAGCTCTTTACACTCCCTCTGAGTCTCACAGATCAGGCTCCCCATGTCCTGCACTGTGCCTTGCAGTGTCTTCACATGGTTTTCCAGGTCAGACTTCTCCACCTTCAGCTGAGCAATGGTCTGCACAGCCTTCTGGTGTTTCTGAAAGTACAACAATGAAAGTTTATTTGCTTTATTTTCTTCTACACACACTTTCAGACACTTTTATGTTCTGGTGACAGAAGAACAAAATGTCCCCCAAATTTTAGTAAACAAGTACACACGCAGTTCACAAATCAGTCATAGTTTCATGAACAGGAAAGTTTACCTTCATTAACACCTCTTTGAGCATCAGAGTCTTCTTCATCTCATTGTTCTCCATCTGGGGGATACTATGAGCCTCCTGCTCGGACAAAAGAGGTTTAAATTTGAGTGTTTAATTCTTAAACATGAATAAAGTCCTCATATTATTACTAAAGGAGCTGCTTAATGCAAGACTTTTCTCACTTACTTTCATTAGCTTGACGCACTCCTCGCGAGTATCATTTAGCATATACCCCAGGTTCTTCACTGTTCCTGTCAGTGTCTCCACCTGGTGTTCCAGGTCAGACTTCTCCACCTCCAGCTGAACAATGGTCTCCACAGCCTTCTGGTGTTTCTCCTCAGCTTCCGCCAGGAAGACCTGAAAGTACAATTAAGGCTTATTGGCTTTATTTTCTTCTACACACACTTTCAGACACTTTTAGAAACCAACTCATTACTCATGAGAATAGTCTAAAATGTAATGAAGGAAAATGTCCCCAAAATGTGAGGAAACAAGCACACACACACACACACACACACACACACACACACACACACACACACACACACACACACACACAGTGCACAATAGCAGTGTTAGTTTCAGGAAAAGGAAAGTTTACCTTCAGTAACTCCTCCTTCTGAATCAAAGTCTTCTTTATTTCGTTGTTCTCCACCTGGAGGACGCTGTGAGCCTCCCGCCCTCGCTCACACTCCTAAAACACACACATGGGGTAAAAGATGATAAAACTCGAGGGCTTAATGTTCCCATCTGCAATGGGCCACTTCTATTACTTAAAACATCTAGCAACTTGAGAATACAATTTTAACTTTGGTTAATTTAAACTCATCATGCAGCAGAAACATGAATAAAGTCCTCATATTATTACTAAAGGAGCTGCTTAATGCAATGATTTTTCTCACTTACATTCATTAGCTTGACGCACTCCCTGCGAGTCTCAGTTAGCAGGTTATCCAGGTTCTGCACTGTTCCTGTCAGTGTCTCCACCTGGGCTTTCAGGTCAGATTTCTCCACCTCCAGCTGAGCAATGGTCTCCACAGCCATCTGGTGTTTCTCCTCAGCTTCTGCCAGGGAGTCCTGAAAGTACAACAATTAAAGCTTTTTGCCTTTATTTACTTCTACACACACTTTCAGACACTTTGATGTTCTGGTGACAAAAGAACAAAATGTCCCCCAAATGTGAGGAAACAAGTACACACGCAGTTCACAAATCAATCATAGCATCATGAACATGAATGTTTACCTTCATTAACTCCTCTCTGAGCATCAGAGTCTTCTTCAACACATCGTTCTCTATCTGGAGGATACTATGAGCGTCCCGCTGGGACAAAAGAGGTTTAAATTTGAGTGCTTAATTATTAAACATGAATAAAGTCCTCATATTATTACTAAAGGAGCTGCTTAATGCAAGACTTTTCTCACTTACATTCATTAGCTTGACACACTCCCTGCGAGTATCAGTTAGCATATTCCCCATGACCTCCATTGTTTCTTGCAGTGTCTCCACATGGTCTATCAGGTCAGACTTCTCATCCTCCAGCTGAGCAATGGTCTCCACAGCCATCTGATGTTGCTCCTCAGCTTCAACCAGGGAAACCTGAAAGTACAATAATTAAGGCTTATTGGCTTCATTTTCTTCTACATACACTTTCAGACACTTTTTTAAAAATGTGAGTAAACACACACACACACACACACACACACACACACACACACACACACACACACACAGTGCACAATAGCAGTGTTAGTTTCAGGAAAATGAAAGTTTACCTTCAGTAACTCCTCCTTCTGAATCAAAGTCTTCTTTATTTCATTGTTCTCCACCTGGAGGATGCTGTGAGCCTCCCGCTCTTGATGACACTCCTAAAACACACACATGGGGCAAAAGATGCTCAAACTCGAGTGCTTAATGCTCACATCTGCAATGGGCCACTTCTATTATTTAAAAAATCTAGCAACTTTTAATTTTGGTTAATTTAAACTCATCATGCAGCAGAAACATGAGAAGTCCTCGTATGTCGAAAGGAGCTGCTTAATGCAATGATTTTTCTCACTTACATTAATTAGCTCGACACACTCCTTGTCAGTCTCAGTTAGCAGGTTATCCAGGTTCTGCACTGTTCCTGTCAGTGTCTCCACCTGGGCTTTCAGGTCAGATTTCTCCACCTCCAGCTGAGCAATGGCCTCCACAGCCATCTGGTGTTTCTCCTCAGCTTCTGCCAGGGAAATCTGAAAGTACAACAATGAAAGTTTATTGGCTTTATTTTCTTCTACACACACTTTCAGACACTTTAAAAAATTGAGTAAACAAGCACACACACACACACACACACACACACACACACACACACACACACACACAAACACACAGTTTACAAAAGCGGTCGTAGTTTCATGAAAAGGAAAGTTTACCTGCATTAACATCTCCGTGTGCATCAGACTTTTCATCTCATCGTTCTTCCTCTCACTCGCCTAAAACACACACATGGGGCAAAAGATGTTCAAACTTGAGTGTTTAATGTTCACATATGTAATTAAATGAAACTCATCATGCAGCATAAACGTGAAAAGTCCTCATATTATTGCTAAAGGAGCTGCTTAATGCAAAGGTTTTTCTCACTTACATTCATTAGATCAGTAGCCCATCTTTGAGTATCGTCGAGCAGGATCCCGATGTCCTGCACTGTGTCTTGCAGTGTGTTCAATTGGTTGGTCAGGCTGGCCTTCTCCGCCTCCAGCTGAGCAATGGTCTCCAGAGCCTTCTGATGTTTCTCCTCAGCTTCAGCCAATGAGACCTAAAAAAGTACAACAATTAAGGCTTATTGGCTTTATTTACTTTTTACAAAGCTTTCAATAGCAGTCATAGTTTAATGAAAAGTAAAGTTTACCTTTAGTAACTCCTCGCTGTGTATCGGAGTCTCATTCATCTCACTGTTCTCCGTCTGGAGGATGCTGTAAGCCTCCCGTTCTCGCTCACACTCCTAAAACACACATATGGGGCAAAATAAGTTAAATTTGAGTGCTTAATTCTTAAACATAAATAAAATCTTCATTTTTATTATTTCTAATATACAATAGCAGTCATGGTTACATGAGAAGGAAAGTTTACCTTCAGTAACTCCTCCTTGTCCATCAGTGTCTCCTTCATTTCATCATACTTGGACTGGAGGACGCTGTGAGCCTCCCGCTCTCGCGCACACTCCTAAAACACACACATGGGGCTAAAGATGTTCAATCTCGAGTGCTTAATGTTCACATCTGCAATGCGTCATTTCTATTACTTAAAAAAAACTAGCAACTTGAAAATATTATATTAATTTTGGTTCATTTAAACTCATCATGCAGCAGAAACATGAAAAAGTCCTTGTATTATTACTAAAGGAGCTGCTTAATGCAAGGATTTTCTTGCTTACGTTCATTAGCTCATCACACTCCCTGTGAGTCTCAGTTAGCACGTTCCCCATGTCCTGCATTGTGTCTCGCAGTGTCTCCACCTGGTATTTCAGGTCAGACTTCTCAACCTCCTGCTGAGCAATGGTCTCCACAGCATTCTGGTGTTTCTCCTCAGCTTCCACCAGGGAGACCTGAAAGACCTGAAACAACCAAGATTTATTTACTTCTACACACATTCAGACACTTTTATAGTTTGGAGGCTCACATGCCTAAAACACAACCATGGGGCAAAAAAGGTTAAAATTCGAGTACTAATAATAATAACAAACCTGATCAGAAATAATGAACCTCATGATATAATACATTACATAATTATCCCTAATAGCTTCATTGCTGAGCTCGTGACAGAGATGAGATTTTAGCCTCCCATCTAATCTAATCTAATCTCACCAGCATCACTGCTCAAACTCACTTCATCAGACTCCAGTGTGCAGACATTTCCTATTCTCAATCATTCCCATCATATGGTGCTCATATTATTTTGAAGAGTACTTTTTAATCAGAGGTTTATCTCACGTACCTTGCTTTTCATGTCACAGTCTCTGCGTGCCTCACAGAGCAGTTCCTCCAGCTCCCTCACTCTGTCCTCCAGCTGAGTATTGGACACCACAAGCTTCTGAATCTTCTCCTCTGCCTCAGTCACAGCAACCTGAAATTCACCGTGCAAATATTGTTGGCTTTAGGTGTTTGTAGCACTCCTGAGCACTAGCATTCAGTCCAAACACCATGTTTAGTTGCAGCTCTCTGATCTATCTAAAGGGCCACAGAGCCTACAGTACAATGTCTGACACGGAATCCTTATATTCATCAGACTTCTGATCAAATTTTAACGCATTGTTTTCCTGACAAAAACTGCAATTAACGAACTTAATGAAGGTCTGGATTGCTGTCCTTAGCCTAGTGCTGGAGTACAAACTTCATTTCCTCCTCCATAAGCACCAAACACTTCAATCCAGATATTTCAAATGTTCATATAATGGAAAACTGGATTTTTGGATTTTCACACAACCAAAGTTAGGAGCAGAACAAACTTACCGTGACCTGGTCCTGAGGAACCTGAGGAACCCAGTCACACACTGGGTCTAAATAAACAAACAAACAAAAAAAAGCCATCAGACATCATGTATTATTTCTGTTTTGAATTCCAGACCAGCAGTATTTTCCACTTCTGATCCAGGAGAAGCTCTACAGCACAAGTATTCCCACTTTCTCACTGGCCTCCGGAATAAATCCACTTTACTGATGTTCAGTATGGACATGTCTAATGTGGGCTAAGGCTAAGAACACACTGACAGATTTTATTACACATTCATGAAGCTAAACTCCTCCATGAACCTGGACAGAAAGAGAGAGTGCTTTCACCCATCAGTGCATCTTTCAAACAGCGCGAGCGTCGGCCAAAATAGGGCTAAAGCCTGTTAGCTTATGAAGGACTGAACAAATCTACGAAATTCATTTCTTTTGAAGGACAGAAGTAAACTTAGCACTGCATGGTTACAGCAGCACGACTGAGAAATAGTTGTACCTTCAGTTGTGTCCTCGGTGTCCGCTGTTGTTTTCTCTCCATCGCCTCGTTTAACATAACAGTAAATGCCGGCTGCCGTGGCTGCAGCTCCGGCCGTGTACAGCAGGGGGCGCAGTGGAAGATCCGCTACACCAGCGCCAAGTGCACTCAGGAACTTATTCATTTTCTCTCCTGATCAGAGCAACTTCAATAATCACCTTAACTCGCCAAAGTTCAGTGAATTTCTGAAAGATCCGCGTTGTTTTTCCACTCTTTATAGCCGAAGCTCTTCGGTGACGTCACAGAATCAGAATCAGAAATCGGAATCAGAATCAGAATCGGAATCAGCTTTACTGCGTAGTTTATACATACAAGGAATTATGGGAAAATAAAAATGTGTGTGTGTGTGTGTGTGTGTGTGTGTGTGTGTATATATATATATATATATATATATATATATATATATATATATATATATATATATATAAAATTAAAAAAAATCGAAAAAGTGTATAAAGAACACACAATATAATATATAGATATAAAAAGAGCATTATATATATATATATATATATATATATATATATATATATATATATACACACACACACACACACACACACACACACACACACACACACACACAGTGCAAATCTAATGCAAATCTGTTATATACAGTGAAAGGGGATATAATGTGATGGCAGAAGAGATTGGATGTGTTGGATAAATATAAAAGACGGTGTACTGCACATAATTATTGCTCAATCTGCAATTTTAACTGTTCATGAGATGGATAGCCTGAGGGGGAAACATGTTCCTGTGCCTGACGGTTCTGGTGTTTAGAGCTCTGAAGCGTGGGCCAGAAGGCAACAGTTCAAAAAGGTAGTGGGCGGGGTGAGTGGGGTCCAGGTGCGTTCAAGTCACAGAGCAAGATGGCCTTCTCTTAATTAACTACAAAAAATACAGCAAGGTTTTTTAAACTCTGCTTCTAGAAAATAAAGAGAACAAAAAATTTGCTTTTTTAAAATGTTTTTAATCAATTTATGAAGCCGCTGTAAACTTTATCGTTACATATTATTTCGTAATTGTACAACGCTATCGTATTTTGTGACGGAAATTAGCTCGTTTTATTGTAAATAAAAAAGTCTGACATTAATTTGCTGCATATACCAAACACATAATAACTGAAATCAGCTTCTGAGACGAGTAAACATTCAATTACTCCAACTAAATCCATTGATTCCACCATGTTTTCTTACTGACACGCCCCCGACTCGGAAACTCTGAGCTCAAAGAAAATCCGTAGTTTCCCCACTCGTAATTACGTCTTTGTGGTGGCGTTCATGTGCGTTCAACTCGTAAATACGATCTTTCTGACATGACTTGAACGCACCATTATCATTCACAGTAATGCAGATGAAATAAAGATTGGAAAGGAGGAAGTTGTTTGTCTTCGCTGTAGCTTTGGAAGCAGAAAATCAAGAGAGTTTGTGTGACTTGACGGTGCGATGTCACATCACATACAGCTGAAAACAGACATGTTATCTTTAGCCATCATGTTATGCCAACATCGCTAACAAGGCTAATACACCCCACTTGTTTACTATTGGCTCATAAGTCTGAGGTTCGCAAATTCACGTGCCAGAGTTCACCTAGATACATTCAATATGAAGTGAAAGTAACCGCTATCAAAAACAAACGGTCATTTACATCCCGCGTCCTTTCCCTTTCAGTGAAGTGGCTTTTGTGTCAGGTGAATTTTATTCATGTTTAGACCGCTGATTTATCTGAAAAAGCAAAGCAACATAGTTTTCTGGAGTCTCCCATATCTCTGTAGCAAGGGATCAAAAATAGCAGATGCTGCAGCTAATGCATAAATGTTGGCACCTCTGCGTTGGTGGATAAAAGGGATAAAATCCCTCAGGTGACACAAAGCCAGCAAGGAAGTCTTATGTCTTCCCTGTTATTAGTCTCCAATACTTTCTTTCTCCTGCATTTCTTTCCACTAAGGATTAAGTGCTTTAAGTGATAAAATAAAGCTAAATAAAATAAAAACACCATATTTGGTTACTTCCTCAGACCCAAAGCCCCACCTATGTGCATGTCGTATTCAACAAATTTGTTACGGTGTCTTAACTTTTCCCTATTAGAGAATTCCTAAAGGTCAGATGTGATCTCTTACAAGAATAAACAGAAATCTGTAGATTCTAGTGAGAACGTTTGACTGAGAAATTTGGTGGGAACGTAATGAGAAACAAACAACTTTCTAAGCCAATCCATCACCTCATGAAGGCAGACCTCAGTGTAAAGACAGAAACTGACAACGGTACCATCATGGTTATAACTAATTATGAGGACCGATGGTTTTGTTTTTTATTTCTTACCTCAGACTCAGATGTAGTGCATATTCAGCATTGTATTATATTAACTATGACACATACTGATCTGCAAAGAGAACCTCAATAAAATTGTGAGCCTTGTTACAGCCCTGGGTACCAAGGATGTATACCAGGAAGTCTGAAATGTCACCAAATAAGGCGTGGAAATGGTTCAGTTGAACATCCATTCTGAAGACGTTACCCCTCCAGGAAATTTGGAGAGGTGTGTGGGTGTGGCCTCGTTTGCACTCAAGTTTTTGAAAGACTGTCTCCAATCATGTATTCTCATCAGCGATCACATCTGATCTTTGAGAAACCCTAGTGTTGACCAGAAATCTCCAAAATCGTGTATAACTCAAGATATAACATATAAGTGCATGTTATGTTCACACAAAGCTTAATCACATTGTGAAGGCATCCTCTGCATTCATTCATCTTCATTTTTAACTAAAAAATACCCCTTCGTAATTAATTAGCTTAGCGGTTCAGATACAGAATGAAAAATACCCCATTCATGCTCTATCAATACCAGTGTTACTTTGCAGCACTTTTAGTTTCAATACCAAGTATTTACAGTATTTAAGCATAAAAAACTTTAGGCATAAGTGCTTTGATAATTCAGTCTCTAATGGCACGCTTCAAGTACTCCTAATAACTCACAGTTAAGTCGTGATTTCAGCCAGTTGCGTTTAATAACTGTCTCTTTCTGATTGGCCGAGATTGCAACTGCAACTCAGATGCATCATGAAATGATATGAGATATCAAGTTTGGTCTAGTTCCTCCTCTCAGTCACAGTTTTGGTGAGAACCACCACTATTACCGATGTCCAGCACAACAGGATGTGGTGTGCGGTACATATTTTGTGCAGAAGGTTCCAGAAAGGCTGGAGGAAGCCAAACAGTGTGTGCCATCCTTCCCATGGCTTTAGAAGTTTTTCTGCAATTTGCACTCCACCAGACATCATACTTCAGCTTTTTACTTCAGCTAAAAATGATCGAATAGATTTCAGGCATTTCTGGGTAACGGTGAAAGTGCACCAGACCAATGGAGGTGCTGGCAGGCCGGAACCATCTGCAATAGGCACTTTTCTTACCTTTTGGTCATGGTTTAAGCCCAAAGAACCTTTCTGCCAAATTATATTGTAAAGCGCTATGTAGCTCATTAGTTACGCAAGGTTGTATATGAGGTATTTTAATTCACATTGTGGTTTTTGATAGACAGCCATCTTTCAAGATTTTGTTTTACTATTCTTTAAATTTGTGCACTTTGTCAAAATTTTCCGCTCCTTAGTTTTACCAGAGACCGCTCCAGGTAAGTGAGATGTCACCACGTAAGCACATGCAGGTCTTCACATAATGATAGAGCTGAATAAGAACTGGAAAAAAAATCTCAGCAAAATGAATCACATCCGCCTCCACAATATGGCACTAGGTCATCTCGAGTAGTACCCACTACAGAGCAGTGTCATAGACCAGCACAAAGGGTCAAAAAACTTTTCAGTCAATACAGTCATGTGTAAACATCACAGTAGGATGAAACTACTTAGAAGATGATCACAGTGTGAACCATTAAAAATGATTTATCGAGAACAGGGGTTCCCAAACTAGAGACCTTATTTAAGGTTATTTAATTTATAAATGCGGTCGTGAGCAAAACTTACCATATCCTTTTCTGTTTTATTCCTTTATTTATTTATTTTTAGCTAATTAATGTTTGTCTTATTATGAAGACTGATTTTCTGTGCTACTATTTTAAAATGTTACTTGCAGACACATCCAATAACGCTACATTGAGCTCATGCTGCATTAGTGTAGGAGTTAAATGAACAATAAAAATGAACAAATTTCTTAGTCCATCTACCTTACCTTAGTTCCTCGAAAACATCGAGTGATTCTAACTCAATAAGCCACGAAAATGAACATGAAAAAAATGCAGACACATTGATATATGGAATTGCAAGAGTGAAGGTCAATAAAAAGGAGGCTTGTTGGGTTGGGGGTCACAGAATGTACATTTGGGATTATTTGACCAAAATGTTTGGGAACCCCGGATCATTAAAAATGAAAAATGGAACATCTCTACACTTTTAGCCACATTATAAACACTATAAACACATTATAAACACATTATAAACATTATGAATTCTCTTGCCATTCATCCAAAATAACACCAAGATTAGCTAAGTTAGGAGGTTTTTTAAATGCGTGAAAACCAGCTCATATTTGTCACAGATCAACACATCGATACAAGTTGGATTTCAGTCTTAATTTGTATTTTCTTTTTTGGGGCTGTTTCTTTTTTGGGGATGTTTTTAGCTTAGCAATCAAGATCTGTTGCTAAAACTTCTCCACAACATCAAATCAGTTTTATACAGTACTGAGTAAGTTTCTGTTTTCTATACAAAAGCCAAGTGTTAGCTAGCGTGTAGCTAGTAAAATCTACCTCAGTGATGATTGCCTTGGCTGTTTTGACCCTCTCCATCTCCTCAGCACTCTGCACCAGGCTAAGGACTTTGGACAGGGCCAGCGGTTGGCCTTCACGGCACAGCACAGCCTGGCAGGTTCCTGCATTGGCCACGGTCAGGCTGAAGTAGCTGCTCGACTCAGAGGACTCGTGGGGAATGTAGCAGAGGAGAGCCGATGCCCCAAGCTTCTGCCCAGCCATCCCCAGCTTTCTACAAAGGACACGGTACAGAAAAAGAGGCACTGTGAATATATTTACCTTCAATTAAGTCTAAATGTTTTCCTTTAGACTCTTGGATGCATTAGTTAGCTTCCATTTTGGGGTGTAGCATCTCTTGAATGTTATTGGCTATCGTGGAAATCAGTCAAGCTCTTTGACACGTTCCTTCACTAACTTTCCGTTTCAAAAAATGTGAACTCACAACTCTCAGATCATATTTAAGAAGGCATTCTGACAATTTTACATAACAGAAAAGGGGGCAGGGCTTATTCTCAGTGATTGGCATTGGTGCTGTAATGCTTTAATAAGTAATGTTACAAGAGCAACGGAAGAAAAAAATTTGTGAAACTGAGTGGATGAGATATTCACATGCTGGAGTAGCTTAAGTTTTAAAGGAGATTTCAAACAGATGCAGAAATATGAAGAGTCTAACGAGGGGTAGAGCTAAATGCAAAAAAAAGACACGTTTTCCTGTATTTTACTGTTCTTGCTAAGCACCAATACACCATGACCAATTCCTCGTACATGTAAACACACAGTACTTGGCAATAAAGGCTATTCTGGTTATGATTCTGATAATTAAAATAATTAAACACCCAGGTATATATAACAGGAACAATATGTGGCGGTGCTACATAGACCCCCTCCAGCCTAGGCATCAGAGGTAAGAGTCCGTGATATCTCTTTAGATTGACCACATTAAAATTGTCTGTCTTGGGTGGGTTACCATATGTTATAATGTAATTTATTGGCCCTAGTTTTTTTATTATTTCCACAGGTCCCCCCCACTGGGGTGCTAGCTTTGCAGAGAATTTGGTTTTGGCACTAGAAAGCGGGTGTGACTAGAGCCAGACTAGATCTCCAGGGTGAAACTGCGCATCTTTCCTCCTGACGTTATAATATCTAATTTGTCTCACCCGATGCAACCCCATCCTGTGCTTAACCTCCTCTGTCATTTCCTTTTGTTTTTCTACCACCAGATAGGCAGCTTGGTCTGGCATTGGGGGTCAATGTATTAATCGCTCCAGTGGTCCTTTGAGGGGTCTGCCGGTCATGAGCTCTGCTGGTGTTCTCCCCACTGTCTCATGCTGAGTTTTTGTATTACCTCCCCCTTTTTGCAAAGTTCCATCAGTAGCAATGACGTAAACTGGGGCCTGTAATCGGAGACCAGGTATTTGGGAACTCCCCATCGGGTAAAGATCTCTTGGGGAAAGGTCCCATGAGGTCGATTCCTAAGGTGTTCCCAGCCTCTGGCTCCTCAGTGGACTGCATGAATCCAGAAGGTTTGGTATCCTCATTGTTTGTACTTCTGGCAGGTAGTACACAGCTTCACATACCCCCCGGACGTCTTTTTGCACTGTCGGCCACCATGCTACCTCCAGCACACGTAGCAAGGTCTTAAGCTGTCCAAAATGGCACCCTAGTGAGCTGGAGTGGAAATAGTGTAGGAAGCTCGGGATCAGTGGTAGTGGCACTATCAGTTGATATTTTTCTCCTTGATCTTTTACTGGGAGGTTCCTGTACAGTATGCCTTGCTGATTCAGTGAGTAGGTGTTCTTTGATTTTGCTGTATGGCCTTTAATTGTTTCACTGTGTCATCTCTGTTCTGAGCTTGGGCGATTTCAGCCATGGAATGGGGTAGGTCAGTTTGGTGGTGGTGGACCACACTCAAGCAGGGAGCCGCATCCATGGAGGGAGGTTTAAAGGCCCTTGACAAGGCGTCCAGTCTGGTGTTGAGACAAATTTTCCTGTAGTGCACTGTAAAGTTGAATGGTTGTAGCCACAGGGCCCACCTTGTCAGGCGCGAGGAGGTCTTTGGGCAGTTGAACACCCAAGCAAGCGCTGCATGGTCGGTAAAGACCTCAAACTCCAGTCCTTCCAAGAAATGCCTCCACTTTTCTACAGCCCACACCATAGCCAGACACTCCTTCTCTGAGGTAGAGTAATTCAGCTCAGCCCCTTTTAATGTCCTTGACGCATATGCAATAACCTTCTTGCACTCCTCAGATTGCTGGGTCAAGATGGCTCCTAGTCCCTGCTCACTGGCATGGGTGTGGACTTGGAAAGGCAGAAAAAGGTCGGGATGTGCGAGTCCTCTCAAAACTGTGCTGAGGGTTCCCATGAGCTTGGCGTTTGGTAAGGGCAGAATGTCGAGGAAGTTCTTGCACTGCTCTATGAAGTTGAGGACGTCTGAAGAGTCATAGAAGGAAGGGAATAAAGGGAAGGAACATATAGGAGGTCTCGCACAGAATGAGGAAGCACCAGACAAGACGTGAGAAGGTATGGTGGTGGGTGCCTGAGTATGTATGGGTTGGCTTACTGTGTACTGTGTACTGTATAGTTGTGGGATGTGTAACACAGGCTTTGGGAGCTACCAGGCTGGGATCTGGGAAGGTGTATAGAGGGAATGAGGGGTAGTTGAGGAAAGAGTATGCAATCTATCAAGGGTAGGTGTACTAGTTTGCCTAACATTCTTCATTTGAATTTCACATCCCTCCAAAAAAGCAATCTACTACCGCCCTTCTAAAACCAAGTTTTTCCAAGGATTGCTATGATCTGCATCTAGAGTTTCAACGAGTTTTTAGGGCCAATATATCACCTTTCATTTGTTCAAACTCTGTCTGCATTGAATGCATGTTGCACACATCAGTAACAGGTACCTCAGCATTAACATCATCATCATCATCATCAGAGATGTACAAAGAACGGAGCATAGATGTAATTTCGGCCGCGGGATTACGCCTAGCCACAAACGGGCCCACACTAAAATCCACAGCCTGATCTAGAGTGTTACCTTCAGTAGTACAATCACCAGTGTTAACAGCATCATTAGGGAACTCCTTTTTTTTGTCTTTTATATAAAATATTAATAATGCACTGAAAGAGCCCCCAACTCACCCCGGCGAGGCCCTGGTTACAATCAAGAAGGGCTCTGACAGTGTATAGAATAAACGCACACCAAAAGCCACAATTACATTCTCTAAGTCTGTTGTGTCTTATACAAATGAAAGCCACCAAGTATATACAATAAACCCACACCCACAGTCTCTCTTGCAGTGAAAAAGTTTTTTTTTTTTTAAATGTATACAATGAAGTAAAGTCTTTTGGATCATTCTCACGTGTGGTTTTTATTGTCATTCCTCTACAGTGGGTATAGAAAAAAAATCACCCCCCTTTAAAATAATCACATTTTGTTGCTTTTCAGCCTAAAATGAAGACGGACACAGTTTTTGTTTTATCCAGCTGTATTTACTCAGTGCAACTTATAACATCCAACTGAAAGATATCACACCAACATGTCAGAAAAAAATAAAATAAAATAACAGAATCACTGAGTTGGAAAAAGGATCACCCCCTTGTGTCAGTATTTTGTTGAACCACCTTTTGCTTTAATTACAGCCTTTAGTCTATTGGGATATGTCTGTACAAACTTTGCACATCTAGACTTTGCAATATTTGCCCACTCTTCTTTGCAGAACTACTGAAGTTCAGTTAAATTTGATGGTGACTGTTTGTGGACTGCAGTCTTCAAGTCATTCCACAGATTTTCAATGGGGTTTAAGTCTGGGCTCTGACTAGGCCATGCAAGGACATTCACCTTTTTCTCCTTCAGCCACTGTGTGGTCAGTTTTGCTGTGAGCTTTGGGTCATCGTCATGTTGGAAGATAAACCTTCTTCCCATTTACAACTTTCTGGCAGAGTGTAGAAGATTTTCCTCAAGAATTTGATGGCATTTTGCCCCATCCATTTTCCTTCTATTCTGACAAGTGCTCCAGTCCCTGCTGCAGAGAAACACCCCCATAACAGGATATTACCACCTCCATGCTTTACTGTAGGAATGGCGTTATTTAGATGGTGGGCTGTATTGGATTTCTGCCAGACATATCATTTGGTGTTGAGGTCAAATAATTCAATTTTACTCTCATGTGACCATAACACCTTTTTCCATGTGGCCTCAGAATATTCAAGGTGCGTTTTGGCAAAGCTCAGTCGTGACTGCATGTGGCCTTTCTTGAGGATTGGCTTTTTTCTTACAACCCTCCCATACAAGCCACATTTGTGGAGAATTTGTGATATTGTTGTCACATGCACACAATGACCACTCCTTGTCATAAATCCCTGTAACTGCTTCAGAGTTGCTGTAGGCCTCTTGGTAGCCTCTCTGACCAGTTTCCTCCTGGCTCTGTCATCCAGTTTGGAGCGACGTCCTGATCCAGGGAGGGTCTGTGTTGTACCAAATACCTTCCACTTCTTAATAATAGACTTCACTGTGCTTCTAGGCATTGAAAAAGACTTTGAAATTTTTTTGTATCCATCTCCTGACTTCTGCCTGTCCACAACTTTATCCTGCAGATCTTTTGACAGTGCCTTGCACCCATAGTTGATTGTTTGCTTCAGTTGCACTACCATGGACTGAAATGCTTCAGGAAAGCTCTTTTCATGCTGAGCTAATCAAAATGACCACAGCTGATCACAGTTGAAAGTCAAATGGCTTTGTGTGCCATTGAGAAGGTGATTAGCTACACCTGATTGAGTTTACAAGTCATTTTTTAGGAGGGGGGTGATCCTTTTTCCAACTCAGTGATTCTGTTTTTTAAATTTTTTCTGACATGTTGGTGTTATATCTTTCAGTTGGATGTTATAAGTTGCACTGAGATAAAACATCCATACAGCTGGATAAAACAAAAACTGTGTCCGTCTTCATTTCGGGCTGCAAAGGGGGGTGATTCTTTTCTATACCCACTGTATATAGCCTGTATACATTGGAACAAAATGTTTCTTCAGGACCATGATGCTACACATAACAGTGTGCAAGACTACATAAAGTGCAAATACACAACATTGTGAAATGGACAGGAAATACACAGAACAATAAATATGATGAAGCTCAAATTTTTGTATGTAAAGAACATCTCTAGGGATTATGTTTCGTGCACTTTGTGTGCTGATTATTTTTGGATACTGTGATCATATAAATCGGCTTTGGGTGTGTATGATTTGACAGAAATTAATTTTATGTGCAGTATTTCTAAATTTGTACAGTGTCTACCTGGGTTTAGGTGATCAGAAATATCAGAAATATGACCCATTCAGCATTACCATATATGGAGAAAATTACTGTATAGACTTAATATTTATATTACTTGATCACAGACAATACAGAATTGTAGAAATGTGTAGAAATGTACCCTAAAGTTTAATCTTTAACTTTTAATCCTATCTCATATAAAGAAAAAAAGCTGTGTATTAGAATACAAAATAAACATGCCCCACCCAATATTACCATATATGGAGATAACTAAAAATATATATATATATATATATATATCAGGATGTTAGAATTTTTATATTTCACCTATAATTAAGAGTTGCAAGTGTACCTGTGCGAGATGAGGAACATGTTGCACATGTACACGCTGTCCATGCTGCTGTGCTGGAGCTGTTCAGCCAGCACGTCTCCCATGGTGCACTGCAGCAACCGCGGCACTTCCTCATTCCGGTCGCCATCGAAAATCCCGTAAACTGCTTCCATGCTGTCCCCGAATCGATCCATGGCCAGCACAGACACACACAACCTGCACAGACAAAAATCTTAGACCAAAACAACCTCAAAACAACAAACACTGTGTGACGTGCTATTATAGGAAAATAATCAACGACGGGGTGGTGTTAACTGGTGCAGCAGAGTTAGTGTTATTACATCCCAAACTGTTTTATTCCTCTTACACTACAGCAATTTACCAGTGAGTACAATTATTTATTTAGTAAAGAGCAACATGTCATACTTTTTATCCGTTTATTGTTATATATAATTTGTGGAGCATCTATGAAACAAGTTCCTGTTCTGCTATAAACAGTCGTCCCTTCATCAGCCATTTTGTTTCCCTCTCTCTTGAAATTAATAAGACAAAAACAAATGCAGCTTGTCAGTTCTTGTGTTACAGAAAAACCACAAAGCCTAAACTCCTCTGTCCTGAAGATGTCGGAAAATTTAAAGTTACGGCTTTTCTCTGACTGTTACAAAGCGCTGACACTGGAGACTCCTTCCAAAAATATTACATAACATGAACAACTACTTTACACACTTTTTTCACAAATGATACCATATTAGAACGATCACATTTATATACAGGACTGTGCAAAAGTTTTAGACACCCTCATTTTTTTTTCGTACAAACTTTGTTATAGATTTTTTATTTTATGATTTCTGCATTATCGAGTCAGTACAAAAAACATTAGTTTTCTAGCACAAAATTAAATGTTAAGGAAAAATGTTTGTATGTCATTAAAGAAAGCAGCATATTATGTAAGAGACACTTTTCAGACAAAAAACACAATGAAGGCTGCTGGGTTTTGCTGCAAAAATAAGAAGCGAGTGCGAAAGTCAAAGTGTCCAGAAGAACTGTGTCTGGTTCTGCAAGATGCTCAATAAAACTTACCAGCTCATTTCCTTATAAAACTGCACACACTGTACCGGAGACTACTATTTTTATTTTTATTTTTATTTTTATTTTTTTGTCACTAGATAGTGACTTTGTTTCATTTACTACAGTTTACTGCTCTTTACTGTATTTTTGTTTTAATGTAGAAATATTTATTTTCATTATTTTGAAGGCATCTTTGCTCTACAGTGTTTCTTTGCATGTGCCTAAAACTTTTGCACAGTACTGTATATAAATAAATGTGATTGTTCTAATATGGTATCATTTGTGGAAAAAGTGTGTAAAGTAGTTGTTTATGTTATGTAACATTTTTGGAAGGAGTCTCCAGTGTCAGCACTTCATATATATATACATATATAACTTAATCAATGCCTCGTAACCAATCAGAATTAAGAATTCAGCAGTACTGTGGTGTATACTGGGCAGACAGAGAAAAAGACAGATACCTGACACTGACAGTAGACACAGAGTGAAGGTGATGCGTAGGACTAACACCTCATGAAATATAAATATGAAAAATGTTCTTTACATCCGCAGGGCATCACAACCTTACAGCAAGGTGACTCCGAGCACCTGCAGGAAACACACTGCCAGCATGCTGAGAGATTAACGCTGATCATTTGTAGAAATGTGCTCACTTGTTCCTCTGGCCGCTCATCTCGGCGTAGCCGTGATCCCAAAGTACACACGAGCCCTGCGAGTCCGCCGCGGTCAGAGACGGCTTCTGGTCCAGCTTCAAAGTAGTTATATGACTGATAGAAAGACATTCAGTATAAAGTGAAATTAGAGTCAACACAATATGAACCTGAATTTGTAATGCCTGAATTCAGAACCAGTATAATCAAATATCTTAAGATTTTTTTTAAATCTTAAGATATTTCTTAAGAACAGTTACATGACAGAAAAAGAGATTCATACAACAATAAACCATCATTTAAATAATTAGATGAATTAAAACATTACAGCTGTAAACATTATAGTTGTGTGCCAGGATGATTTTATAGTTTGTCAGACATGAAGATAAAGAGAACCGGTGTGACTGCTCCTTAATAATTAAGTCTGTTTTCACACCAAGTATTTTTATTTTTATAGAAAAATCTCATCACTCTTAGCAGTCCTAGCTAGTATCGACTAACTAACTAGCCTAGCTTGATTTCTAGATTAGATGTATTATTTTTAGTGATGTCTTTCAGTTTCAGTTTGCTTCTCTCACCCCTCAACTTGCAACCTGATTGGTAAAAAGGTCAAAGGTTAAAGTTCACCTACGTGAATTCATTTGTTTCTTGTGTTTGTAAACAAAAAAACAAACAAACCCATATACGTTTATATGTTTATATTGTATGACTTGGGAATGAGTTATTTATCATGAACATAAGACGTGGTCTAAATAAGAACACCAACCATGAATTATGTAATAAATCTAATAAATGAGAATGATTTAGCTAGTACATAGCCGTTTCACTTGTGTGGAATTTTCTTTTAAACACAGGAAAACGTCTGTATTTGAACGCACCACAGTTCACCAAAACTGACTGGTTTCAAGGCGACCAGTCGGTGAATCAGATGTTTCCTGTCACGCGCTCGTACTATATTGCGTATCCTGCGCTCTCCACGCCGGTGTGACGACTCACCTGAACAGGTTGAGGGTTTTGTGTTCCAGCATCAGGCTGCTGTTCCCGCTCAGGTCGAGTTCCTGCAGCGTGGCCGGGACAGAATCAGGCAGCAGGATCTCGGAGAGCTCATTACAGCTCACATCCACCAGCTACACACACACACACACACACACACACACAGAGCACGTACACACAACAATACATTTATGTAAAATATATGCAGATACTTGATTTTGGATTTCTTTATATAGACTCACCGTCCACTTTATTAGGAACACCTGTACAACTGTATATTCATGCGGGTATCTGATCGGCCAATCGTGTGGCAGCAGCACAGTGCATACAATCATGCAGATACAGGTCAAGAGCTTCAGTTAATGTTCACATCAAACATCAGAATGAAGAAAAAGTCTGATCTCTGTGGCTTTAACCGTGACATGGTTGTTGGTGCCAGATGGGCTGTTTTGAGTATTTCAGAAACTGCTGATCTCCTGGGATTTTCACAAACACTGTTGTATTATTAAACACAACAGTGTTTAATAATATTTATTTATTTATTTATTTCAGTAATTGATTTATCAACAATAATTTATATAATAAACATATATTATCAACAATTATTATTATTATTATTATTATTATTATTATTATTAGTAGTAGTAGTAGTAGTAGTAGTAGTAGTATTGTTCTTGTTTTAAAAAATGTTGTTGTTGATGTTGTAAATAAACAAACAAACCAGCTAGTTAATTAATTATTAATGACTTAATTAATACCTCATTAATAATTAATTATTTTTACTTTATAAGGTCTATTTTTATTTATTCAATACAAAACAGAGACCTATATTTTTTATGGGAACATAAATACGAATATGGATCTCATCATAAAATGTGTATAAATTTTCATGAGAAATTGAAATAAATAAATAAGAGAGTAAACATGATAAAAAAAGAAAATAAATGAAAAATAAAACATATTAACACATCAAGAACCCCTTTGAGTCTGTTTGCTAAAACCTTGGACAGAATCTTGTAGTCGGAACATAAAACAGCAACTGGTCTCCAGTTTTTGAGCAAACACAGGTCTCCTTTTTTGGGGAGTAAGGAGAGAACAGCACGTTGACAGCTTTTTGGAAGCATTTTAGCTATAAAACTTTCTTGTAAAACTTCATAAAAGTCTTTGCCTATGGTTCTCCAAAAAGATTTGTAGAATTCGATAGGTAGTCCATCGACTCCTGGTGCTCGGCCCGAGGACAGCTGATGCACTGCTGTTGTGACTTCCTCAAAAGTCAGTTCTGAGTCCAGAAGCTTTTTGTGTTTTGTATCCAGCACAGGCAGGTTTTTAAAAAGTTCATCTGAGCATCATTTTTCTGTGAGTTCTTTAGCATATAAGGCTGAGTAAAAATCAACAGCTAGTCTTCTTAGGTCACGTTGACCTCCGGCAGGAGCTCCGCAGGTGAGACCACCTCGTGGGTCTCAGGCTTGAGCTCCGGGGGGAAGGTCGCCACGTTGACTTACGGCTGGAGCTCCGCAGGTGAGACCACCTCGTGGGTCTCAGGTTGGAGCTACGGAGAGGAGGTCGTCACGTTGACCTCCAGCAGGAGCTCTGCAGGGGAGACCACCTCGTGGGTCTCAGGCTAGAGCTCCAGAGAGGAGGTCACCTCATTGACCTCTGGCTGGAGCTCGCCTCATTGACCTCTGGCTGGAGCTCTGGAGAGGAGGTCGTCATGTTGACCTCCGTCTGGAGCTCCGCAGGTGAGACCACCTCATGGGTCTCAGGCTGGAGTGCCGGAGAGGAGGTCGTCACGTTGACCTCCGGCTGGAGCTCTGCAGGGGAGACCACTTCGTGAGTC
This sequence comes from Cranoglanis bouderius, assembly GCA_023630585.1. Classification (NCBI taxonomy): domain Eukaryota; kingdom Metazoa; phylum Chordata; class Actinopteri; order Siluriformes; family Cranoglanididae; genus Cranoglanis; species Cranoglanis bouderius. The sequence goes on from CM042566.1 coordinate 1,371,687, forward strand.
TTAGGCTGGAGCTCTGGAGAAGTGACCACCTCATGGGTCTCAGGCTTGAGCTCCGGGGGGGAGGTCGCCACGTTGACTTACGGCTGGAGCTCCGCAGGTGAGACCACCCTGTGGGTCTCAGGTTGGAGCTCCGGAGAGGAGGTCGTCACGTTGATCTGCAGCAGGCGCTCCGCAGGGGAGACCACCTCGTGGGTCTCAGGCTGGAGCTCCAGAGAGGAGGGCGCCTCATTGACCTCTGGCTGGAACAGGTCTGGAGAGGAGGTTGCCATGTGGACCTCCGGGCTGGAGCTCTGCCGAGGAGACCACTTCGTTGGTCTCAGGCTGGAGCACCGAAGCTGTGGAAGCCGCCCTGTCGGCCTTGGACTGGAGCTGGGCTGTGGAGGCCACCCTGCTGGCCTGTTCATAATAGGTTGTGAATGGTCTCGCAGGTTCATCCGTTAGGCTGGCCCTCCCCAAAAAATTCTCTAAATCAAACTTAACATCTCCCTTACCATAGATCACCCTCATGACCCAGATGAGCTCCGCAACGCTTCCCAGAAAGAAGTTGCCGGAGCCGATCAGGAGCCTTGCCCATTGGCGTGCTGGACTGACGAACCGGGATAACAGGAACATTAGCCACTGTCTTTACCTGGATGAATTGCCAGTAGAAATTAGTGAAGCTGAGGAAACTTTGTAGGTCCTTTATCGTCTTGGGTGTTGGCCAGTCAGTAATGGTGGCCACCTTGACCTGGTCCATGGCGACTCTTCTGGGCTAATGATGTATCCCAGGAATGAGATGCACTGATGAAATGAAACTTACACTTTTCTCCTTTGATGTACAAGTGATGCTACACGAGGCGCTGGAGGACCTTGCGGACATGGGAGACATGGGTTTCATAGGAGGGGGAGTAGATCAAGATGTTGTCGATGTACGCCATGTATTTGTCCAACATGTCCTGCAGGACATCATTGATTAGATATTGAAAGACCAAAGGGGTGCAAGAGAGCCTATATGGCATCAAACAGTACTTGTAGTAGTGGTAGAGGCAAGACCAATCAGACAGTTTACAGGAAAATACGTAGTCTCAATTCAGCCAAACACTAGCTCACATAGTCAGTTAGCATGAGTGGAAAATGGATATATGCCAATTTTTCTTTTCTTTTTTTTTTTTTTACCAGTAAAGTGGTTGAAACTGAAACACCAACATCATCTGATGGTGAGCAAGAAAACAAGGTGTGTAAATGTCTATATAAGTTCCAAGTTATATGAACATGATATGAGCAGAGCATAAGGACAGCTAACATACTTTGCATGGCATTGTAGCAGCTAAACCCATAAAGTGAAAGCTTAGATGTGCCTCCCCTTGGCTAGCAACACCAAACTAGCCTAGTCTCGTGTTAGATAGCCAAAAAGTTTTATATTTTATCAGTCAAGTAGTCCTGCAAACAGTGATAACATCCGAGGAGAGTTTTATGATAAATCCAGCTTCCACAATTAAGCAATTAGCCCTCACATGCAAAAAAAAAAAAATAATAATAATAATTAATCATGGTTTATTTAGAAGTACTTTTAAAAAGGTTTTTTGATGGAAGAGCCTGGGCTCAGCCTCAGATGATTACCTGTCCAGCTAACGCCCCTGGTAATGCAGCTCAGCCACTGCAGTGCGCCGGCTACCATAGACACACACTAACGCTTCCTCCTTTTATAGGGTGCCATTACTTTTGTCACAATTGAACTGCTAGTTTTATTTATCTTATTTTATGGATTTATTCTCAAATCGATTTCTTTCCAATCATTAACATGAAAAGACAAAAAAATATTCACTAAATATATAAAATCACAGAAACCTGAAGACGTTCAATCGAGGTTCACATTAGCGAGTTTCAGTGAGAAATCAGTGTTAGATGCGAATGTTAACAAATACCTGGATATTCTTAAATTATGCATTTCCTTGTGTAAATGCTCCTGTGAACACATAGAGCTTCACTGTCACAAAGTCACACATAGCTTTACTGCTAATTTACAAATCAAATGAGAAGTCTTTCTCCTTGCTGTAGATGTCATGACTCCTGGATGTCATCACAAACAGCATGCGTTAGAGGGGTTTTTTTTAGAGGGCATTTCTGTGTTATTTTTTCTTCAGTTCATTCTGTATAACCTTGTTTTCTTCCTAACAGGTGAATTATGATGAAATACCCCTTCACAAAATAGCAGAAAATAACAAAGATTATAATAATGAAGAATTGTATTTGGAAGTGACGTCACTCACAGTTGACGGCATTTACTGTATATTTGAGTCGATATAAATGACTGATATTTTCCAGCAGAAAGCTTTGAATCCTGCTGTAATGCTGAAAATGCTGAAAGCATTAACGTGTTAAAAATCATTAGAAAACTTATTATTATTATTATTATTATTATTGAATATTAAAATACTTGTAGCCCATAATATGTAGGGAGAAAAAATACTTTTTTCCACTGTAAAAATAACATCTGATGATCATTTATGTGATTTTTTTTTAAATTAATCTCATTATTAATAATTTTAAGGTTATTAAATCTGTTAAATGTATTAAATCTGACACTGTACAATGAGACCACAGACTCAAACAACTTTTGAATCAAATTGTACCCCACAATATCGACACACTGGCTGTGTTTATATACAGAGATTTCCACCAATCAGGACGAATTCATTCCAAATGAACTGTTTATTTTCATCCTAAACTGGGCAGGACTTTCTAAATGGAACGGATATCAATTTACAAAAATATAACAAGTTACAAATAGCAAGGGCAAGGACATGAGAAATACAAGTATATAATATATTCTCTTATCAGATCCTCAGCCACACCACAACTCACCGCCAGCAGGAAAATAAAAAAAGAGCGATTCATCTCTGCTCTGAAGCGTCTGAGCTCGGTACGTCTCCTCTACACAACGTCTCAACACAACATGTCTGCTGACTCAGACTGTCAAACTCTGGAACAGAAGAGAAGAAAAATGGAGCCAAAATGCAAAATATATGGAATTATGTAACTCTGGAAGCGAGACACAATCTTTAACCTGACCCACATCATTTCACCCTTTCTCGCAGTACACTGACGTTCCATTCCACCGGAGGATGGAAATCTGATATTCTCAATCAGCATAAACGCCATGTGGCTATATTTCATGCTTTTGCTAATTATATGCTAAAAACTCAGTCCTGTTACTTTCAGTCCTGTTACTTATATAAAGAGAAGCTTCTTACTTTTTTTTTAAAAGAAAAATACTTCTTGCGTGCATATATAGTCATTTTTAGTCACAAATATCAATTATTTGAACATGAAACCAATCGTTTCTTTAAAATAAACACTTTCTTGAGGGGAAAACAAAGGAATTAGTTGACATGCTTTTAAATATGCTTTTTAAATGACACGAGTTTTGCTTCTTCTTTTTTTCAGTACCTGGCCCAATGAGGTCAAAATTTGTCCTTTAAGTGCCTTGCATATGCCTTTTACTCAGGAGTGAGATCTAGCCACACTACCTAAAAGGCAAAAAAAAAAATAAATAAAATTTGTTTTGTCCTTATGGATTTTTGTGTGTAGATTATTGACCAAAAAGTCAGTTTAATCCATTTTAAATTAAATCTACAGTTGCAATCAAAATTATTCAACCCCCATTGCAAATCAGGTTTATTGTCAAAATTTACAGACTTTCAGCTGTTTGCGATGAACAAATCAAACAAAAGCAATTGAAATAGTTCAACACAATGAATGCTTCAAGTGGTTTCCCCAAATTCAACTGAACATGCAACTTATAATGACTTCTCCAGTCTCAAAATTATTCAACCCCCTGAACAGAATCCCTCACAATAGCACAAATATGCAAAACATGTGTTATCTCAAGCACTCTTGATGCAACTAATCAAGGGCTTCATTAGTTGCACCAGGTGTGCTTGAGCTGGAACACATGAAATACCTGAACTGGCTAGGGGCAGAAAATACATGAAATACCTGGATGGTACAGAAAAAGGAAGCCATCAACGGCTGCAACCAGATTTCTGAAGGCAGGTTGTGAAAAACCCTCGAGTGACTGCAAAAGACCTGCAGCCAACAGGCACTGAGGTTTCAGTGAGCACAGTATGGCGCGTACTAAACGCAGAAGGTTTCCATGCCAGAACTCCAAGACGTTCACCACTACTGACCCAAAAGCACAAGAAAAGTCGCTCAAAATCATATAAATAAGCCAAAGAAGTTTTGGGATTCTGTTCTGTGGAACCTTTTGGCATGATGGATCAGCGGTATGTCTGGAGAAAGAAGAATGAAGAAAGAGCACTCTGTCCACAGTCAAGCATGGTGGTGGCTTGGTGATGCTCTGGGGCTGCTTTGCATCCTCTGGCACTGGAAACCTGCAGTGTGTGGAAGGTAAGATGGATTCATTGAAGTATCAGGAAATACTAGGAGAAAACATCATGCCGTCTGTGAGGAAGCTGAAGCTTGGGAGTCATTGGACCTTCCAACAGGACAATGATCCCAAGCATACCTCAAATTCCACAAGGCTTGGTTGCAGAAGAAGTCCTGGAAGATTCTACAGGGCAAATTATGCATTTCCTGTGTAAATGCTCCTGTGAACAAAGTCACACATAGCTTCACTGCTAATTTACAAATCAAATGAAAAGTCTTTCTCCTTGCTATAGATCTCATGACCTCTGGATGTCATCACAAACAGCATGCGTTAAAGTTTTTTTTGTTGTTGTTGAGTTTCTGTTATTTCTTCTTCAATTCATTCTGTATAACCTTGTTTTCTTCTTAACAGCTGAATTACGATGAAATTTTGATCTGTGAAAGAAACTCTGTGAAATACCCCTTCACAGAACAGCAGAAAATAACGAAGATTATATTTTCCCTGATATTCAGTTAATCACACAGCTACAGTATTATTGCTGTAAAGTTTAATATTTAATATTTATAGAATTAATAATATAAAATATTATTTCATCACTGAATAATATTAGTGATTTAGTAAAATAGGTAAAGTCTAAACTGAGCTTAAATATAAACTTAAATATATATATATATATATATATTTTACTATACACTGAAGACATTGCCTCAATCTCAACACAACACCTCTACACAAAGTCTCAACACAACACCTCAACACAACATCTCCACCAACTCAGACTGTAACACGTGGGTCATTTTCATTTCATTTAATATACAGTACATGCAAATGCATAATAAACAAAACAGGAAAAGACATGGTGCTGACACGCAAAATAAATCAAAAGGCTATTCAAATTCAAACAGAAACAACTGAAAAAGCTCAAATATTTTTCTCTGATGTGCATTAAACTCACATTTAAACATGAACATTTCTTTATAATTTGCACATTGAGTAAGTATTGAAGAAGTTTTTATCATTTTAATTAAAAGTTCACCGTCATAAACAAACATACTGAGTCTCAATAATTCACACTGATACAATTTAACGCAAATATGTAACAAATATTTTGCCTGATGCCTTTAATAATAGTTTGTACCACTTTACTTAAACCCTGCCTCATACGACTTACAGTGTTACAGTGGGTATAGAAAAGAATCCCCACCCCTTTAAAATAATCACATTTTGTTGCTTTTCAGCCCGAAATGAAGACGGACACAGTTTTTGTTTTATCCAGCTGTATTTACTCAGTGCAACTTATAACATCCAAGTGAAAGATATAACACCAACATGTCAGGGAAAAGAAGAATCACTGAATTGGAAAAAGGATCACCCCCTTGCTTTAATTTGCCTATAATAATAATAATAATAATAATAATAATAATAATAATAATAATAATAATAATAAAACAGAACAATTCCAAGAGGGTCCTTAGGTGCTCTGGCCCTATATAGCAGGAAAAAAGAACACGGACATAAGAAATACAAGCTATAAATAAAATCAAAACAAGCACGATACATGAACATTTATAAACAAAAAGACAATCTGACGATCATAATGAAGTCAAAATTTTAACAGACTAGTTCACGTCTATTCTTAAAAACAGATTAAATTTGGGTATTGTTAATATAAATGATTAATAATTCATAGTAATAATTAATATTGAGTATCAACTGCATGATCTCTATGAGAACCCGAACCTAAAACCCAATTATATGTTAGTAAAGAAAGTAATAAATAATAAATGATTATATTGTGATGCATATATTCTTCCTGAAGGAGAGTCGTACTTGTGTAAAATCACCTGTACAGAAAAAGAGAGAGAACTCAGTGAGACGTCATACATTTTATAAACTTACACTTTTTCATGTAAATTGTAAATCTCAAATTTTATCTCCAGTCTTGTTTTTTGTTGCTGTTTTTAGATTTTCTTTACTCACGTCCAGTAGCAGACGAAGTTCAGCTTGTCGTTGCAGTTTCGGTTCTTCAAGGTGTTTGCCGTGGTGTTGAGAGCTCCACAGCGGTATGATGGAGCTGGACATGAAGCTGGCATTGAGACCAGGCTCCCCAGCTGCTCCCCGCTCACCCAGAGCCATAGTCCATTCACGAAGCGCAGGCCGGTCCACACGCTCTCTGTCTGCGTCTGCACCGTCTCTAGATTAAGCTGCCTCAGGCTCGACTCGGAGGTCACGGAGGCCAAACCAGTGTAATGGGTCCTGCAGTAGTCCAGAGCCTCCTCCCAGGTCATCTTCTCCTTCACCAGGATCAGGAACCGATAACAGTAGAAATTCCTCTTCTTACTACAGTCATAATTCACCCAGACAGCTCGAACATATGTAGCTGTGGAGCCACAATCATTCCCAGATATTTGATAATAAGGTGAGCCACCATACCAGTTCAGGAAAGAAGAAATGTCTCCATCAGACCATGCCCAGGTGCCTGATGTTCTCTTTAGCCCGATCCAACATCCATATTGAGATCCAAATTGAAAAAGTCGATTGTTTTCCTCCTTAGTGGTGATGGTGGCCAGATCTTTGTAGTATTTTCTGCAGTTCAACTGAGCATCATGCCACCCTAAGAAAGAATCATTAAAAATATATTCTCTTATCAGACCCACGGCCACACCACAACCCACCGCCAGCAGGACAATAAAAAATAGCGATTTCATTTCTGCTCTGAAGTGTCTGAGCTCGGTACGTCTCTGAACAATGTCCCAACCAACTCAGACACTCATACCATTTTCAAGTCATTTTCAATTTATTTAAAACACATGCAAAGCAAAATAAATCCAAAGTAGATTTTAAAGGGAGAATGAGTGGCAAGGATGAGCCTGCACCAGTGGGTGATTTACTAACAAGGGGTTTGTGTTTCAGTTTCAGTAAAAAAAAAAAAAAAAAACATTAATGAAACATTCGTGGCAATGTATGCTGGTGGTGTGCGGCATGCCATGAATGTCAGCTGGTGAATCCATGCCATTGCAAGAAAGTCAATCCTGGCTGTATAATAGTGGTGCTCGGCTATGTGAGTTTTCACCAGGAGATCAAACGCTTGTATTATTACCTACATCAAGCTTTAAATTACTTGCAAAGTTGCAAGGGCTCTTTGAGGTCACACGGTAAGTCGGGGACAACGACTGTGAGGTCAGGTGAACAGATAGAGGTGGGGCACTGCCATGGATTTGGTGACAATAGAGACAGCGGAGCTGGGACCTGAGGGGAATATAAAATGTGTGGCTTAATCCACTGTGGACACCGCCTCTCACTATTCCAAATCATGGAGGTTGTCAAGTTGCAGTTTGCCTCTACCTGGTCATACAAATCTCATGGAACACCACATGGAGAGACCCCGGGTTATGTTTGTACGCAGCCGTCGGCCAGGGGCAGGAGCAGGGCGTGGGAGGCCACGCCATCAGCCTCACGCATTAGCTCTGCTGGGGAGGCCGCTTCATCTTCGTCTCCAGCCCTCCTCTCCATGTAGTAGCTCATGAATGGCCAAATGGAGCCGAACCCGAAGTCGGAGTTAATCTCGGCCCACCAAAACACCCTTCTAAGGAGGCTCATGATGTCGGCTGTGCTTTCCAGACCTGGGTCTCCCATGGCAACCAGGATCTCCGCCCACTGGCCTGCTTGGCTGGTGAGCTCGGACAACAGGAACCTCAGCCACTGCTTCTCTTCAGGCTTACTGTCCAACAGACTCTCAAAATAAAATCGCCACTGTGACAGGAATCCTTTTGGAGTTCATGCAGTGCTGTTGAAAGGAGCTGGAGTGTCCAGGTGAATCCACTGGGGGAATTGCACCAGGTCGAGTGCAGGCATGGTGATCCTGGCGTTACGCCCCTCTCGCCTTCCCGCTGCATCCATAGTGATGGCAAAGTATTCTGTCATGAGAGGTGGAATGAGACAGATGCAGTAGTAGTTAAGAGTCTTTAATGCGAGCAATGTAAACGAATCCAAGTAGTCCGGGTCGGCCATGTTTGGAGGTGGTTTGCTTGGTCCTGTAGTAGTAGATTTGCATGTACATCTGTCACAACAAACTAATTTTGTACTCATACAACATACAGAGGAACACAATCCAACGTATTTTGCACAATGATTTTCATAAAAAAGAATTATTTTAAATGCAAATTCACTTTCACAAGAATCTCCACGATGTCACGACATATTTCTCCAAGTTGTAACCTCCTTTCCCTTTTCAAATAGGAAAACAATGCTTTCTTTAAATGAGGGTTTATTTTAAAATAATTTCTAGTTTGATATGAATATGTTAAAATTACATATCACTATTTTATATTTATTCTTATTTATATGAATGTTACGCCACAGAAAGAGAGCTGGATACAGTTGTGGTAAAAAAGTCAGTCACTTTATTTGGAATACATGTAGAGAGGGAAACAGGATAACAGCAGTGTTTTTAGGAAGATGCCGTGACCCCGTAGGGTGCAGTAACCAAAACCAAACAGTTTCTCAAATGACTAGAACTAGCAGTAGCAAACACACAGTATGACACTACTATGTCTAGCAGTAGCAAACACACAGTATGACACCACTAAAAACTAGCTGTAGCAAACACTCAGTATTTTAAGTGTATATCCGTTATCATAGAAAGGTTTTTCTTTAATAGAGGGCTTAGACAAAATCGTGATCCAGAATACTTAGCTGAGGTCAAACGCCAATGAAATCAGTCCAGAGTTAATCGCTCGGTAGTGTGAGATTCAGAGAAAACAAACAATACTTCGCAGAGATCCTGGAAAACAAAAGTCCTTAAATAATGTGCAGTGAGAATGGAAACAGGTGTGCGTGATTAAAATGATGGTGATTGTGAACGTGGAAGTGTGTGAGTGCTCTGGGTGTTGTAGTCTCTAGCGGCCATATTTGTAGGCCGCCGAGCTTGCTGGGATGTGCAGTGCGGGGTGTGTGCATGAGAGTCGGTGGTGGCCATGTTCATGGGCCGCTGAGAGTTCTGGGAAATGGAGTCGCGCTTTTTGCGCGACCTAACAGAGCCCCCCCCCCCCCAAAGGGCTCACTCCGGGAGCCTCTTCTTGCCTGGGTCGACCTCTGGGTCGAGGCTTTGGGTACTCTGGATGTAGGCGATGAAATTCGTCCACCATATCTGGGTCCAGCATGTCTTGTGCTGCCACCCAGCTCTGTTCCTCGGGCCCGTACCCCTCCCAATCAATGAGGTATTGGAGTCGCCCCTGACGTCGCCGGATTTGAGAATTTGGTGAACCTGGTAGGCCGGTTGTCCCCCAACCTCCTGTGGAGGAGATGGGGTGTCCGAAGGGTGTTGGGTGGTGAGGATGCCAGTGTGGAAGGGTTTAAGAAGTGAGACATGGAAAGATGGAGCGATGCACCAGTGTGGAGGGATGGCTAATCTGTACGTTACCTCATTGATGGGTTTGATGATCTTGAAAGGGCCGAGGTAACGAGGACAGAGCTTCTGACAGGGGTGTCTGAGGTTTAAGTTCCGGGTGGAGAGCCATACCCCTTCACCGGGTTGGTAGCGTGGTGGTACCTGTCGGTGGCGAGCCGCCTGGGTTTTCGATTGGGAGGCCGCTTGCCTTAGCCTTCTGTGCATGCTTGCCCAGACCTGTGCACTGCGATCAAACCACTCGTTAACTGCCGGGGCATCCTTGGCTGTGGCGTTCCACGGGAATAATGGTGGTTGATATCCTAACACGCATTGGAAAGGCGTCAGGTTAGTGGCGGAATGACGGAGTGAATTCTGGGCATACTCCGCCCAAGGCAGGAAACGGGCCCAATCTGAGGGATTTTGGTGACAGAAGGAACGAAGCATTCTCCCGACTTCTTGATTCACCCGTTCTACTTGTCCGTTGGACTCGGGGTGATATCCGGAAGTGAGACTGATGTTAACCCCCAATTTATCCATGAATCCAGACCATACGCGTGAGGTGAATTGCGGCCCTCGATCGCTGACTATGTCCTCGGGGATCCCAAAGTAACGGAAAACGTGCGTGAAAATAAGTTCGGCTGTGTGAAAGGCCGAAGGGAGACTGGGAATGGGAATTAAACGAAGGGACTTAGAGAAACGGTCAAGAATGACAAAAATAGTGGTGTTACCCAGAGAATTGGGAAGGTCAGTGATGAAATCGATGGCGAGGTGTGACCAGGGTCGCTGAGGTCTGGGTAACGGCATGAGCTGACCTGCAGGGAGTGCTCTGGGTACTTTGGTTTGGGCGCAGATATTACAAGACTTAACAGCCTGTTGTATGTCCCGGGACATGTTGGGCCACCAGTACTTGGGCGCTAAGAGGTGGTAAGTACGTCGGGAACCGGGGTGACCCGTACCTGGAGCCGTATGGGCCCATTTGACTAGCCGGTTCCTGTATGCTGGAGGGACAAACAGCTTTGTGGGAGGACAGGCCGAAGGGATGTGTTTACGCGGGAATTTGCTAAGTACTCTATCGAATTCCCATTGGACGTTACCGACGAAGCAGGAAGGCGGCAGGATGTAGCTGGGCTGTGAAGGTTGAGGATCCCTACTGTAGAGACGGGAAAGGGCATCCGCTTTATGGTTCTTTGATCCCAGACGGTAAGAAAGAGTAAACTAAAAACGTGCGAAAAATAAGGTCCAACGAGTTTTGAGAATGACACAAATATTAATTTTCACAAAGTCTACTGCTTCAGTGTTTTTAGATCTTTTTGTCAGATGTTACTAACTGTTACTGAAGTATAATCACAAGCATTTCATAAGTGTCAATGGCTTTTATTGACAATTACATGAAGTTTATGCAAAGAGTCAATATTTTCAGTGTTAACCCTTCTTTTTCAGGACCTCAGTAATTCGCCCAGGCATGCTGTCAATCAACTTCTGGGCCACATCCTGACTGATGGCAGCCCATTCTTGCATAATAAATGCTTGGAGTTTGTCAGAGTTTGTGGGTTTTTGTTTGTCCACCCGCCTCTTGAGGATTGACCACAAATTCTCAATGGGATTAAGGTCTGGGGAGTTTCCTGGCCATGGACCCAAAATGTCGATGTTTTGTTCCCCGGGCCATTTCGTTATCACTTTTGCCTTGTGGCAAGGTGCCCCATCATGCTGGGAAAGGCATTGTTCGTCACCAAACTGTTCTTGGATCTTTGGGAGAAGTTGCTCTCTGAGGATGTTTTTGTACCATTCTTTATTCATGGCTGTGTTCTTAGGCAAAATTGTGAGTGAGCCCACTCCCTTGGCTGAGAAGTAACCCCACACATGAGTGGTCTCAGGATGCTTTACTGTTGGCATGACACAGGACTGATGGTAGCGCTCACCTTTTCTTCTCTGGACAAGCTTTTTTCCAGATGCCCCAAACAATCGGGAAGGGGATTCATCAGAGAAAATGATATTACCCCAGTCCTCACCAGTCCAATCCCTGTACTTTTTGCAGAATAGCAGTCTGTCCCTGATGTTTTTCCTGGAGAGAAGTGGCTTCTTTGCTGCCCTTCTTGACACCAGGCCATCCTCCAAAAGTCTTCGCCTTACTGTGCGTGCAGACGCACTCACACATGCCTGCTGCCATTCCTGAGCAAGCTCTGCACTGGTGGTGCCCCGATCCCGCAGCTGAATCAACTTTAGGAGACGGTCCTGGCGCTTGCTGGACTTTCTTGGGCGCCCTGAAGCCTTCTTCACAACAGTTGAACCTCTCTCCTTGAAGGTCTTGATGATCCGATAAATGGTTGATTTAGGTGCAATCTTACTAGCAGCAATATCCTTGCCTGTGAATCCCTTTTTGTGCAAAGCAATGATGGCTGCACGTGTTTCCTTGCAGGTAACCATAGTTAACAGAGGAAGAACAACAATTTCAAGCACCACCCTCCTTTTAAAGCTTCCAGTCTGTTATTCTAACTCAATCAGCATGACAGAGTGATCTCCAGCCTTGTCCTCGTTAACACTCTCACCTGTGATAACGAGAGAATCACTGACATGATGTCAGCTGGTCCTTTTGTGGAAGGGCTGAAATGCAGTGGACATGTTTTTTTGGGATTAAGTTCATTTTCATGGCAAAGAGGGACTTTGTAATTAATTGCAATTCATCTGATCACTCTTCATAACATTCTGGAGTATATGCAAATTGCCATCATAAAAACTGAGGCAGCAGACTTTGTAAAAATTAATATTTGTGTCATTCTCAAAACTTTTGGCCACGGCTGTACCATCGATAGCTTGAATGCTGAGAGGTTGGGGTAAGGAACAGGTGGGTAGGCCAAGCTGACGCACGATCCCCTCGTCTATGAAATTGCCCGCCGCCCCGGAGTCGAGCATGGCTGTAACGAGAGTACAAGAACCTGAGTGTTCAAGGTAGACAGGCAATGTAAAGGCATGTGAAACAGCATCAGGAATCTGACTCACCGGGGCTGAACGGGTGCGTTGTCCGCCCCTCGCCGGGGTTATGCTCGCGGGGCGGGTCGGGCAGGAGAGAAGGAGGTGGTCAGCTTGGAGATTGGAGTGAGAACAGAAACAGGTGTGCGTGATTAAAATGATGGTGATTGTGAACGTGGAAGTGTGTGAGTGACAAAGTATGTGGTGAAACTGCAGGCAATAAACAAATGACTGCTCAAAACAAATGAGGCTGAAGGGAAAGACTGAACTCAACCAAGTGCTGCTTTTTTATATGGAGTAAATACAATCGCTCTTTTCCTTGACTATTATTACCTCATTTAATTCAGCTATGCTGTTGTCTACAGCCTCTGAAAGTCTCAGGACGCTTTGGAGTAATCATTTGGGTGTTTATGTGCATAAAGTCTTCTCAGCAATGTTCTGAACATGAGACTTAGTTTGTTGTTTTGTTTTTTTACATGACTTCACGGCTGATGTGAGACCTAAAAGACGTGACAAACATGCAAATACAAGACAAACACCGAGTAATTAGACTACAGGATCCATATACTGTAAATACTTCACTTTCTGAGTCTGCAAGAGGAAGTAATTCGTTCAGATTGGCATGATTGACTGAATTGGTAAAACATAATGACTGTCAGTTACATAAATCACCAGGAGAGCAAGAGAACTCTGGGAAATTCAGCCAGGTACAGATGGACCTATTTGCCAATGCTGAATAGATTCACTGTTGTGTGAACAGCATTGTGAAAGGACCTAGGCATCTCCATCTCCATGCCTTGGTGATAATTTCGCCTTCATGCACAGTTCCAGAACAACCTTATGGATCTACTGTATACAGGCCTTACGGTACTATTTGGACCACACAGCACCTATTCATTCATCAGTTCATCTGTCACAGTGCCAAGACATGAGGTACTCCCCTGTCTAAGCAAATGTTGGCTCGCTAGGTGCCAGGTCATCACCACGGCCCGTCAGTCATCTAGAAGTCCAGTCCTACACTCAAGGAGGTGAGATAATCAGTGGTAGTCACCTGTCAGTGGTTTTAATGTTATGGCAGATCGGTGTGTATAAAATGTTTAATATTCATGTCTTTTGTTTGGCACATAAAAGTTTCTCAACATTAGGGTGTTTCATTCTGAGTTTCATTTAATGACTTGGTCTCTGAAATGTTATTTTAAACTGTAAAGCAGATGAAACAATTTCAGTTGTCTGTGTTTTTACAAAACATGTAAAATATTCGGTTTTATATTAAAATTTAACAATCCTACCATTCGAATTGAACAAGGTGATCTCAGGTGTGTTCTAAGACAATGTGACTATGTGGATCTACTTTTCTGAAAAAGCGACTTTGCATGTTACACAAATTAGCTGAAGTGAGCTCACATTTCTTGACACGAGCTAAAGAACCTGGAGCAAATGGGTTTAGCAGCTGTGTGTGTCATTATTAACTCGGGTGGCTTCTGCTTGTTGCCAGGCCGCCATTTTGAATTTTGAATTAAAGGTTAAATAAAATAAAATTAAGCTAATTAAAGAAAAAAACTATTTCATGTTGGTTAAGCTTTGAATCCTGCTGTAATGCTGAAAATGCTGAAAGCATTAACGTGTTAAAAATCATTAGAAAACTTATTATTATTATTATTATTATTATTATTATTATTATTATTATTATTATTATTATTGAATATTAAAATACTTGTAGCCCAAAATATGTAGGGAGAAAGAATATTTTTTTCCACTGTCAAAATAACATCTGTTGATCATTTATGTGATTTTTTTTTTTTTATTAATCTCATTATTAATAATTTTAAGGTTACTAAATCTGTCAAATGTATTAAATCTGACACTGTACAATGAGACCACAGACTCAAACAACTTTTGAATCAAATTGTACCGCACAATATCGACACACTGGCTGTGTTTATATACAGAGATTTCCACCAATCAGGACGAATTCATTCCAAATGAACTGTTTATTTGCATCCTAAACTGGGCAGGACTTTCTAAATGGAACGGATATCAATTTACAAAAAGATAACAAGTTACAAATAGCAACGGCAAGGACATAAGAAATACAAGTATATAATATATTCTCTTATCAGATCCTCAGCCACACCACAACTCACCGCCAGCAGGAAAATAAAAAAGAGCGATTTCATCTCTGCTCTGTAGCGTCTGAGCTCGGTACGTCTCCTCTACACAACGTCTCAACACAACATGTCTGCTGACTCAGACTGTCAAACTCTGGTGGTTTTCAATTCAGTTAAAACACATGCAAAACAAAATAAACAGTGCATACAGGAGAAGGGAAATGGAGCCAAAATGCAAAATATATGGAATTATGTAACTCTGGAAGCAAGACACAATCTTTAACCTGACCCACATCATTTCACCCTTTCTCGCAGTACACTGACGTTCCATTCCACCGGCAGATGGAAATCTGATATTTTCAATCAGCATAAACGCCATGTGGCTATATTTCATGCTTTTGCTAATTCTATGCTAAAAACTCAGTCCTGTTACTTTCAGTCCTGTTACTTATATAAAGAGAAGCTTCTTAGAAAAGGTCAGGTGAGTTTGTTTTCCTGAATTTAATGCTATTCTAGATAAAACACTATTGGATGTATTTTTTGCAGCTGAACCATTTAGTGTTTTGTAGACAAACAAGAATATTTTCAAACTGATCTTAGGTACTGGGAGTCAGAGCAGAGATCTGAGGACTTGCATGATATCTTCAACTTTTTGTCCTTCTTACCTTTTGTAGAAGAAGATGGAGAGAACACAGACTATGCAGGAGCCAGAAACACCCACCCATGGCATGCTGAAGGTGAAGGAGCGAGACACACCGACCACTCACACTCTCTCTCTTCCCTTCCCCTCTCTCTCCTTCTTTCTCTTTCCACCTCCTTTGCTGTGAAGAACTACAAGCACATATCACATCCCTTCAATACAGAACTCTCACACACACTCACACACACATGTGTGCGCTCATAAAGACACATATTCCTGTTACTAAAATGTCTTTTTTATTTCTTCTAAAAAAGTAAAGTTAAAGTTAAACCACTATTTTTTTAAAATTATGTTTCGTCCATCATTTATCCAATTGTTTAATAAATTACATGATAAAAAAAATATATAGGCTATATATAAACTTGAGGTTTGGCTTTGCATTTTTTTTTAAAGAAAAATACAACTTGCGTGCATATATAATCATTTTTAGTCACAAATATCAATTATTTGAACATGTAACCAATCATTTCTTTAAAATAAACACTTTCTTGAGGGGAAAACAAAGGAATTAGTTGACATGCTTTTAAATATGCTTTTTAAATGACACGAGTTTTGCTTAGAAACCTTGTAAAAAATGAAATAAAGTTACCTGAGATGGACCAGTACACATTTTGAATAGTTAAACATGTGTGTTACTGAATGAATATAATATATATAATATAATATAAGAGTTACTGGATGAAACTAACGAAGAGGTAGATAGGTGTCGCTTTTAATGCCATGTCAGCGTCTATGGCTATTTCATGGCAAAAACAGACTTACAGATATTTAAAGTGTTGCATGTATACAGTACAAAACACACACACACACAAAAAATTATATATATAAACAAACTAAAGGAAGTTACAGTGGGTGTGGTTATATGAGGTGTTTTACATTTACACGTGATAAAAATTCTAAAAGCTTTTCTGGTAAAACCTTACAGAACAAGTCCTTAAGAGATCTTACTGCGTAAAACTGTTGTCTCCTTGTGCTAAGCGCAGTACAGTCCAATAAAAGATGTTTAATGGAGAGCGGGGAATTGCAGAACATACGTGAAGTCGGGTTTTCGCCTTTTAGTAGGAATGCATGGGTTAGTCTTGAGTGGCCTATGCGACATCTAGTGTATACCACTTGGTCAAATCTTGTTTTAAAAGGGTTTAAGAGTCTGTTGGGGATTTTTGGGTGAATTGCATGTAATTTATTGTTTATACACGTGTCCCATTCTTCTTGCCACTTGTTTAGTATATAGTGGTTAACAGCAGGTTTGAGGTCAGAGGGGGGGATTTGACACTCTTCTATTTTTTGCTTGATTGCCTCCTTTGCAGCCATATCCGCTTGTTCGTTTCCTGCTAGACCGATATGACTTGGAACCCAGCAGAAGATGATGCTAGTGGGTCGGTGCCGTAATTGGTCCACTTTGGTTAAGATGCAGTCAATCAAGGGGTGATCGGTTTTTGAAGTTTCCATTGCTTGGAGACAGGATTTGGAGTCCGTGAAGATGATAAAGTTCTTTTGTTGAGCTTTTTCGATACACACAGCCACCGTTGAATTC
>CM042566.1:1391253-1498753 GCA_023630585.1 Cranoglanis bouderius
TAGTACCGATCCTTGGACATTCTTGCCAGTTGACTTTTTCTCTCTCAGCTGGTGGGAGTACTGAGTGTTTTGAGAAGTTAACATGGAGAACTTTAGGGACGTGAGTAATTTCATTCCTTCATTCATCTCCATGAGTGCTTTATCATGGTCAGGGTCGTGGCAGATCCAGAGTCTATTCAGGGCGTATAGAGGGAGAATTCACCCCGGATGGAAAGCCAGTCCGCAGCAGACCAGTGAGTCTATTTGCTGTCTATTTGATCAGCTAAAACACACATTAAATGACTCACTTCCTGAAGTCCTCTATACATACTGGATTTTAATTTTGCAAGCATGAAAAGTTACCTAAACTTATCTGACACTTCAGCCAGACGTTTCTAGTGCGATCACTAACGCTCCCACTCCGCACCAATGTTGCATCAAACATGAATAAACAGAATGAAATGTCTCTGTTAGTGAGGCATGTGGACTCACCCCTAGTGTACTTGAGTGTCTGTCCATCTTATCATTAAAAAGCAGAGGATAGTAACACAAATGTCACTTAAGGCAACAAAACGGAGTGAGGCACGCAAAGTTCACTTGGGTGATCAGAACATTTAATGCAAGTATATGTGGATTATGTAAGAGTTTTATAAGAGTCTGTCAGTTATAACCAGTAACAAGGAACAGAGGCAGTGTGATTGTCACATTCTTTGTTTATTTTTGTTTATATTTATCTTTTTGTAGCTTATGATGTATGAGGGGTGAAAACTGCATGTGTCTCTCAGGGTTTTTATTTGATTTGTCAGGCCAGACTTCTCGACCTCCGGCTCTGCAACGGACTCCACAGCTTTCTGGTGTTGCTCCTCTGTATCTGCCAGGGAGCCTGAAAGTACAACAATTAAGGCTTATGAATTTCTGTACAAGGACAAATTGTTCCCAAAAAATTAGTAAGCACACACACACACACACACACACACACACACTCACTCACACAATAGTAGTCGTAGATTCACGAGAAGGAAAGTTTACCTTTAGTAACTCCTCCTTCTGAGTCAGGGTCTTCTTCATCTCATCGTTCTCCACCTGGAGGACCCTGTGAGTCTCCCGCTCTCGCTCACACTCCTAAAACACACATATGGGGAAAAATAAGTTTAAATTCATATCATATATATAATCATATATTATGATTTAAACTCATCATGCAGCAGAAACATGAAAAGTCCTCATATTACTAAATGAGCTGCTTAATGTAAGACTTTTCTCACTTACGTTCGTTAGCTCTTTACACTCCCTCTGAGTCTCACAGATCAGGCTCCCCATGTCCTGCACTGTGCCTTGCAGTGTCTTCACATGGTTTTCCAGGTCAGACTTCTCCACCTTCAGCTGAGCAATGGTCTGCACAGCCTTCTGGTGTTTCTGAAAGTACAACAATGAAAGTTTATTTGCTTTATTTTCTTCTACACACACTTTCAGACACTTTTATGTTCTGGTGACAGAAGAACAAAATGTCCCCCAAATTTTAGTAAACAAGTACACACGCAGTTCACAAATCAGTCATAGTTTCATGAACAGGAAAGTTTACCTTCATTAACACCTCTTTGAGCATCAGAGTCTTCTTCATCTCATTGTTCTCCATCTGGGGGATACTATGAGCCTCCTGCTCGGACAAAAGAGGTTTAAATTTGAGTGTTTAATTCTTAAACATGAATAAAGTCCTCATATTATTACTAAAGGAGCTGCTTAATGCAAGACTTTTCTCACTTACTTTCATTAGCTTGACGCACTCCTCGCGAGTATCATTTAGCATATACCCCAGGTTCTTCACTGTTCCTGTCAGTGTCTCCACCTGGTGTTCCAGGTCAGACTTCTCCACCTCCAGCTGAACAATGGTCTCCACAGCCTTCTGGTGTTTCTCCTCAGCTTCCGCCAGGAAGACCTGAAAGTACAATTAAGGCTTATTGGCTTTATTTTCTTCTACACACACTTTCAGACACTTTTAGAAACCAACTCATTACTCATGAGAATAGTCTAAAATGTAATGAAGGAAAATGTCCCCAAAATGTGAGGAAACAAGCACACACACACACACACACACACACACACACACACACACACACACACAGTGCACAATAGCAGTGTTAGTTTCAGGAAAAGGAAAGTTTACCTTCAGTAACTCCTCCTTCTGAATCAAAGTCTTCTTTATTTCGTTGTTCTCCACCTGGAGGACGCTGTGAGCCTCCCGCCCTCGCTCACACTCCTAAAACACACACATGGGGTAAAAGATGATAAAACTCGAGGGCTTAATGTTCCCATCTGCAATGGGCCACTTCTATTACTTAAAACATCTAGCAACTTGAGAATACAATTTTAACTTTGGTTAATTTAAACTCATCATGCAGCAGAAACATGAATAAAGTCCTCATATTATTACTAAAGGAGCTGCTTAATGCAATGATTTTTCTCACTTACATTCATTAGCTTGACGCACTCCCTGCGAGTCTCAGTTAGCAGGTTATCCAGGTTCTGCACTGTTCCTGTCAGTGTCTCCACCTGGTCTTTCAGGTCAGACTTCTCCACCTCCAGCTGAGCAGTGGTCTCCACAGCCTTCTGGTGTTTCTCCTCAGCTTCCGCCAGGGAGACCTGAAAGTACAATTAAGGCTTATTGGCTTTATTTTCTTCTACACACACTTTCAGACACTTTTAGAAACTGACTCATTACTCATGAGAATAGTCTAAAATGTAATGGAGGAAAAGAACAAAATATCCCCAAAATATGAGGAAACAAGCGCACACACACACACACACACACACACAATATACAATAGCAGTCATGGTTTCATGAGAAGGAAAGTTTACCTTCAGTAACTCCTCTTTGTCCATCAGTGTCTCCTTCATTTCATCATACTTGGACTGGAGGACGCTGTGAGCCTCCCGCCCTCGCTCACACTCCTAAAACACACACATGGGGCAAAAGATGTTCAAACTCGAGTGCTTAATGTTCACATCTGCAATGGGCCACTTCTATTACTTAAAAAATCTAGCAACTTGAAAATATATTAATTTTGGTTAATTTAAACTCATCATGCAACAGAAAGATGAAAAAGTCCTCGTGTTATTAATAAAGGAGCTGCTTAATGCAAGGATTTTCGTGCTTACGTTCATTAGCTCATCACACTCCCTGTGAGTCTCAGTTAGCACGTTCCCCATGTCCTGCATTGTGTCTCGCAGTGTCTCCACCTGGTATTTCAGGTCAGACTTCTCAACCTCCTGCTGAGCAATGGTCTGCAGAGCATTCTGGTGTTTCTCCTCAGCTTCCACCAGGGAGACCTGAAAGACCTGAAACAACCAAGATTTATTTACTTCTACACACATTCAGACACTTTTATAGTTTGGAGGCTCACATGCCTAAAACACAGCCATGGGGCAAAAGAGGTTAAAATTCGAGTACTTAATGATCACATCTGCAAGTTGGCCCAACATCATTCTTATTATCCCATGATGATAATAATAATAATAATAATAATAATAATAATAATAATAATAATAATAAACCTGATCAGAAATAATGAACCTCATGATATAATACATTACATAATTATCCCTAATAGCTTCATTGCTGAGCTCGTGACAGAGATGAGGTTTTAGCCTCCCATCTAATCTAATCTAATCTCACCAGCATCACTGCTCAAACTCACTGCATCAGACTCCAGTGTGCAGATATTTCCTATTCTCAATCATTCCCATCATATGGTGCTCATATTATTTTGAAAAGTACTTTTTAATCAGATGCTTATCTCACATACCTTGCTTTTCAAGTCACAGTCACGGAGCAGTTCCTCCAGCTCCCTCACTCTGTCCTCCAGCTGAGTATTGGACACCACAAGCTTCTGAATCTTCTCCTCAGCCTCAGTCACAGCAACCTGAAATTCATTATGCAAATATTGTTGGCTTTAGGAGTTTGTAGCACTCCTGAACACTAGCATTCAGTCCAAACATCATGTTTAGTTGCAGCTCTCTGATCTATCTAAAGGGCCACAGAGCCTACAGTACAATGTCTGACACAGAATCCTTATATTCATCAGACTTCTGATCAAATTTTAACGCATTGTTTTCCTGACAAAAACTGCAATTAATGAACTTAATGAAGGTCTGGATTGCTGTCCTTAGCCTAGTGCTGGAGTACAAACTTCATTTCCTCCTCCATAAGCACCAAACACTTCAATCCAGATATTTCAAATGTTCATATAATGGAAAACTGGATTTTTGGATTTTCACACAACCAAAGTTAGGAGCAGAACAAACTTACCGTGACCTGGTCCCGAGGAACCTCTGTGGGTCGGACCAGGGCCGGTTCTGTGGCCCGGTCACACACTGGGTCTAAACAAAAAAAAAAAAAAAAAAAGTCATCAGACATCATGTATTATTTCTGTTTTGAATTCCAGACCAGCAGTATTTTCCACTTCTGATCCAGGTGAAGCTCTACAGCACAAGTATTCCCACTTTCTCACTGGCCTCCAGAATAAATCCACTTTACTGATGTTCAGTATGGACATGTCTAATGTGGGCTAAGGCTAAGAACACACTGACAGATTTTATTACACATTCATGAAGCTAAACTCCTCCATGAACCTGGACAGAAAGAGAGAGTGCTTTCACCCATCAGTGCATCTTTCAAACAGCGCGAGCGTCGGCCAAAATAGGGCTAAAGCCTGTTAGCTTATGAAGGACTGAACAAATCTACGAAATTCATTTCTTTTGAAGGACAGAAGTAAACTTAGCACTGCATGGTTACAGCAGCACGACTGAGAAATAGTTGTACCTTCAGTTGTGTCCTCGGTGTCCGCTGTTGTTTTCTCTCCATCGCCTCGTTTAACATAACAGTAAATGCCGGCTGCCGTGGCTGCAGCTCCGGCCGTGTACAGCAGGGGGCGCAGTGGAAGATCCGCTACACCAGCGCCAAGTGCACTCAGGAACTTATTCATTTTCTCTCCTGATCAGAGCAACTTCAATAATCACCTTAACTCGCCAAAGTTCAGTGAATTTCTGAAAGATCCGCGTTGTTTTTCCCCTCTTTATAGCCGAAGCTCTTCGGTGACGTCACAGAATCAGAATCAGAAATCGGAATCAGAATCAGAATCGGAATCAGCTTTACTGCGTAGTTTATACATACAAGGAATTATGGGAAAATAAAAATGTGTGTGTGTGTGCGTGTGTATATATATATATATATATATATATATAAAATTAAAAAAAATCGAAAAAGTGTATAAAGAACACACAATATAATATATAGATATAAAAAGAGCATTATATATATATATATATATATATATATATATATATATATATATATATATATATATATATACACACACACACACACACACACACACACACACACACACACACACACACACACACACACAGTGCAAATCTAATGCAAATCTGTTATATACAGTGAAAGGGGATATAATGTGATGGCAGAAGAGATTGGATGTGTTGGATAAATATAAAAGACGGTGTACTGCACATAATTATTGCTCAATCTGCAATTTTAACTGTTCATGAGATGGATAGCCTGAGGGGGAAACATGTTCCTGTGCCTGACGGTTCTGGTGTTTAGAGCTCTGAAGCGTGGGCCAGAAGGCAACAGTTCAAAAAGGTAGTGGGCGGGGTGAGTGGGGTCCAGGTGCGTTCAAGTCACAGAGCAAGATGGCCTTCTCTTAATTAACTACAAAAAATACAGCAAGGTTTTTTAAACTCTGCTTCTAGAAAATAAAGAGAACAAAAAATTTGCTTTTTTAAAATGTTTTTAATCAATTTATGAAGCCGCTGTAAACTTTATCGTTACATATTATTTCGTAATTGTACAACGCTATCGTATTTTGTGACGGAAATTAGCTCGTTTTATTGCAAATAAAAAGTCTGACATTAATTTGCTGCATATACCAAACACATAATAACTGAAATCAGCTTCTGAGACGAGTAAACATTCAATTACTCCAACTAAATCCATTGATTCCACCATGTTTTCTTACTGACACGCCCCCGACTCGGAAACTCTGAGCTCAAAGAAAATCCGTAGTTTCCCCACTCGTAATTACGTCTTTGTGGTGGCGTTCATGTGCGTTCAACTCGTAAATACGATCTTTCCGACATGACTTGAACGCACCATTATCATTCACAGTAATGCAGATGAAATAAAGATTGGAAAGGAGGAAGTTGTTTGTCTTTGCTGTAGCTTTGGAAGCAGAAAATCAAGAGAGTTTGTGTGACTTGACGGTGCGATGTCACATCACATACAGCTGAAAACAAACATGTTATCTTTAGCCATCATGTTATGCCAACATCGCTAACAAGGCTAATACACCCCACTTGTTTACTATTGGCTCATAAGTCTGAGGTTCGCAAATTCACGTGCCAGAGTTCACCTAGATACATTCAATATGAAGTGAAAGTAACCGCTATCAAAAACAAACGGTCATTTACATCCCGCGTCCTTTCCCTTTCAGTGAAGTGGCTTTTGTGTCAGGTGAATTTTATTCATGTTTAGACCGCTGATTTATCTGAAAAAGCAAAGCAACATAGTTTTCTGGAGTCTCCCATATCTCTGTAGCAAGGGATCAAAAATAGCAGATGCTGCAGCTAATGCATAAATGTTGGCACCTCTGCGTTGGTGGATAAAAGGGATAAAATCCCTCAGGTGACACAAAGCCAGCAAGGAAGTCTTATGTCTTCCCTGTTATTAGTCTCCAATACTTTCTTTCTCCTGCATTTCTTTCCACTAAGGATTAAGTGCTTTAAGTGATAAAATAAAGCTAAATAAAATAAAAACACCATATTTGGTTACTTCCTCAGACCCAAAGCCCCACCTATGTGCATGTCGTATTCAACAAATTTGTTACGGTGTCTTAACTTTTCCCTATTAGAGAATTCCTAAAGGTCAGATGTGATCTCTTACAAGAATAAACAGAAATCTGTAGATTCTAGTGAGAACGTTTGACTGAGAAATTTGGTGGGAACGTAATGAGAAACAAACAACTTTCTAAGTCAATCCATCACCTCATGAAGGCAGACCTCAGTGTAAAGACAGAAACTGACAACGGTACCATCATGGTTATAACTAATTATGAGGACCGATGGTTTTGTTTTTTATTTCTTACCTCAGACTCAGATGTAGTGCATATTCAGCATTGTATTATATTAACTATGACACATATTGATCTGCAAAGAGAACCTCAATAAAATTGTGAGCCTTGTTACAGCCCTGGGTACCAAGGATGTATACCAGGAAGTCTGAAATGTCACCAAATAAGGCGTGGAAATGGTTCAGTTGAACATCCATTGTGAAGGCGTTACCCCTCCAGGAAATTTGGAGAGGTGTGTGGGTGTGGCCTCGTTTGCACTCAAGTTTTTGAAAGACTGTCTCCAATCATGTATTCTCATCAGCGATCACATCTGATCTTTGAGAAACCCTAGTGTTGACCAGAAATCTCCAAAATCGTGTATAACTCAAGATATAACATATAAGTGCATGTTATGTTCACACAA
The DNA here is from genome assembly GCA_023630585.1 of Cranoglanis bouderius. Taxonomy (NCBI): domain Eukaryota; kingdom Metazoa; phylum Chordata; class Actinopteri; order Siluriformes; family Cranoglanididae; genus Cranoglanis; species Cranoglanis bouderius. Next base: position 1,398,784 of record CM042566.1, read on the forward strand.
AGCTTAATCACATTGTGAAGGCATCCTCTGCATTCATTCATCTTCATTTTTAACTAAAAAATACCCCTTCGTAATTAATTAGCTTAGCGGTTCAGATACAGAATGAAAAATACCCCATTCATGCTCTATCAATACCAGTGTTACTTTGCAGCACTTTTAGTTTCAATACCAAGTATTTACAGTATTTAAGCATAAAAAACTTTAGGTATAAGTGCTTTGATAATTCAGTCTCTAATGGCACGCTTCAAGTACTCCTAATAACTCACAGTTAAGTCGTGATTTCAGCCAGTTGCGTTTAATAACTGTCTCTTTCTGATTGGCCGAGATTGCAACTGCAAATCAGATGCATCATGAAATGATATGAGATATCAAGTTTGGTCTAGTTCCTCCTCTCAGTCACAGTTTTGGTGAGAACCACCACTATTACCGATGTCCAGCACAACAGGATATGGTGTGCGGTGCATATTTTGTGCAGAAGGTTCCAGAAAGGCTGGAGGAAGCCAAACAGTGTGTGCCATCCTTCCCATGGCTTTAGAAGTTTGTTCTGCAATTTGCACTCGACCAGACATCATACTTCAGCTTTTCACTTCAACTAAAAATGATCGAATAGATTTCAGGCATTTCTGGGTAACGGTGAAAGTGCACCAGACCAATGGAGGTGCTGGCAGGCCGGAACCATCTGCAATAGGCACTTTTCTTACCTTTTGGTCATGGTTTAAGCCCAAAGAACCTTTCTGCCAAATTATATTGTAAAGAGCTATGTAGCTCATTAGTTACGCAAGGTTGTATATGAGGTATTTTAATTCACATTGTGGTTTTTGCTAGACAGCCATCTTTCAAAATTTTGTTTTAGTATTCGTGAAATTTGTGCACTTTGTCAAAATTTTCCGCTCCTTAGTTTTACCAGAGACCGCTCCAGATAAGTGAGATGTCACCACGTAAGCACATGCAGGTCTTCACATAATGATAGAGCTGAATAAGAACTGGAAAAAAAATCTCAGCAAAATGAATCACATCCGCCTCCACAATATGGCACTAGGTCATCTCGAGTAGTACCCACTACAGAGCAGTGTCATAGACCAGCACAAAGGGTCAAAAAACTTTTCAGTCAATACATTCATGTGTAAACATCACAGTAGGATGAAACTACTTAGAAGGTGATCACAGTGTGAACCATTAAAAATGATTCATCGAGAACAGGGGTTCCCAAACTAGGGACCTTATTTAAGGTTATTTAAGTTATAAATGTGGTCGTGAGCAAAACTTACCATATTCTTTTCTGTTTTATTCCTTTATTTATTTATTTATTGCTAATTAATGTTTGTCTTATTATGAAGACTGATTTTCTGTGCTACTATTTTAAAATGTTACTTGCAGACACATCCAATAACGCTACATTGAGCTCATGCTGCATTAGTGTAGGAGTTAAATGAACAATAAAAATGAACAAATTTCTTAGTCCATCTACCTTACCTTAGTTCCTCGAAAACATCGAGTGATTCTAACTCAATAAGCCACGAAAATGAACATGAAAAAAATGCAGACACATTGATATATGGAATTGCAAGAGTGAAGGTCAATAAAAAGGAGGCTTGTTGGGTTGGGGGTCACAGAATGTACATTTGGGATTATTTGACCAAAATGTTTGGGAACCCCGGATCATTAAAAATGAAAAATGGAACATCTCTACACTTTTAGCCACATTATAAACACTGAAGTAGCTGCTCGACTCAGAGGACTCGTGGTGAATGTAGCAGAGGAGAGCCGATGCCCCAATATCCAACAAATACCTGGATATTCTTAAATTATGCATTTCCTTGTGTAAATGCTCCTGTGAACACATAGAGCTTCACTGTCACAAAGTCACACATAGCTTTACTGCTAATTTACAAATCAAATGAGAAGTCTTTCTCCTTGCTGTAGATGTCATGACTCCTGGATGTCATCACAAACAGCATGCGTTAGAGGGGTTTTTTTTAGAGGGCATTTCTGTGTTATTTTTTCTTCAGTTCATTCTGTATAACCTTGTTTTCTTCCTAACAGGTGAATTACGATGAAATACCCCTTCACAAAATAGCAGAAAATAACAAAGATTATAATAATGAAGAATTGTATTTGGACGTGAGATTTCCAACAATCAGGACGAATTCATTCCAAATGAACTGTTTATTTGCATGCTAAACTGGGCAGGACTTTCTAAATGGAACGGATATCAATTTACAAAAAGATAAGTTACAAATAGCAGGGGCAAGGATATAAGAAATACAAGTTATAAACAAATCAAAACAAGCCCGATACTTTAATGCTTTATAAAGTGTTATGGATGTAATGAGAATTTATACACATTCATGTCAGGTATTATGAGGGATTATAGTGGGTATAGAAAAGAATCAGCCCACTTTAAAATAATCACATTTTCAGCCTGAAGTAAAGACGGACACAGTTTTTGTTTTATCCAGCTGTATTTACTCAGTGCAACTTATAACATCCAAGTGAAAGATATAACACCACCACCAAAAAAAAAAAAAAAAGCCAATCACTGAATTGGAAAAAGGTTCACCCCCTTGCTTTAATTTGCCTATAATAATAATAATAATAATAATAATAATAATAATAATAATAATAATAATAATAATATTAATAATAATAATAAAAAACAGAACAATTCCAAGAGGGTCCTTAGGTGCTCTGGCCCTATATAGCAGGAAAAAAGAACACGGACATAAGAAATACAAGCTATAAATAAAATCAAAACAAGCACGATACATGAACATTTATAAACAAAAAGACGATCTGACGATCATAATGAAGTCAAAATTTTAACAGACTAGTTCACGTCTATTCTTAAAAACAGATTAAATTTGGGTATTGTTAATATAAATGATTAATAATTCATAGTAATAATTAATATTGAGTATCAACTGCATGATCTCTATGAGAACCCAAACCTAAAACTCAATTATATATTAGTAAAGAAAGTAATAAATAATAAATGATTATATTGTGTGATGCATATATTCTTCCTGAAGGAGAGTCGTACTTGTGTAAAATCACCTGTACAGAAAAAGAGAGAGAACTCAGTGAGACGTCATACATTTTATAAACTTACACTTTTTCATGAAAAAAATCTCAAACGTTAAACGTTTTTTTGTTTTTTTTCTTTACTCACGTTTAGTCACAGATGAAGCTGAGCCAGTCATTGCAGTTTTGGTTCATCAAGGTGTTTGTCATGGTGTTGAGCGCTCCACAGTGATAAGCTCCCCGCTCACCCAGAGCCATTGTCCATCCAGGAACCTCAGGCCGATCCACATGCTCTTTATCTGCACCGTCTCTAGCTTCAGCTGCCGCAATCTCGACTCGGAGGTCACGGAGGCCAAACCAGTGTAATGGGTCCTGCAGTAGTCCAGAGCCTCCTCCCAGGTCATCTTCTCCTTCACCAGGGTCAGGAACCGATAACAGTAGAACTTCCTCTCTATTGCACAATTGTAGTTCTCTGAGAATCCTGAATGGTTAGCCAACGTGACCGCACAATCGTACCCAGATGTTCGAGAAAACCCCAAGGCACTAAACCAGTTTGGGAAAGAAAGTTGTTCTCCATCAGACCATATCCAGGTGCCTGATGTTCTGCGCAGCCCGGTCCAACATCCATAGGGGACAGATCCAGCTTGAAAAAGGCATTCGTTTTCCTCCACAGTCGTGATGGTGGCCAGATCTTTGTAGTTTTTTCTGCAATATGACTGAGTGTCAAGCCACTTTAATGGAGAGGTGATGAAAATATATTCTCTTATCAGATCCTCAGCCACACCACAACCCACCGCCAGCAGGAAAATAAAAAAGAGCGATTTACTTTACTTTACTTTATTGTTTTTTACAGGGACAATGCACAATTAAAAGTAATTGCACCAGAGTTAGCTAATAGCTAATTTACATCTGCTGTCCCTGGGCAGGTAAACAAATAAAATAACATACAATATTACATATACACCACATAGAACATCACAATACATATATCCAAGAATGCAAGATTAATAAAATCAGTATATAAAAACACGGAACTTACAACACAGTCATTAGTGGTTACAGATTTGTTCTGATTGTATCCAGTACTTAAGCTTGGTTTTAAAAACTATGAAGCTGTCAATGCTTCGGATGTTTATAGGTAAGGAATTCCATATCCTCACTACTCTAACCCAAAACACTGCTTGACCAAAGGCTGTTTTTCTATACTGCGGTACCAAGTCTCCCCTAGCAGATGCTCTAGTCCTACCGGCACTGCCGTTATGGGCCAGGCATCCCCTAAGAGGAGGGCGAGCAAGACTATGGGTAATTTTATACATCAGGCATACATCACTGTACAATACAAAATTTAAAAAAATTAAACTTTTTCAAAATGGTACAATAATGATAGTCCCTTGGTTTTTTGTGTAACACTTTCAGAATTTGTCTATGAAGGGAGTACACAGGCTTAAGTGTAGTCGCACCTGCCTGTGACCAAGTTGTTATACAATATGACAAATGAGGGAGAATTAAAGGATGTACAAAAAGTAATGCAGCTGATTGAGACACTTGGTGCCTGATGTTTTTGAAATTATTTAAATTAAATTTAACATTATTTATAACCCTTCTTACTTGTTTTTTTAAAAGACAGGTGTTGATCAATTATAATTCCTAAATATTTGACATGAGTCACACATTTGATTACTTCACCATTAAACACGATGCCTGGATTCACCGAGTTGTGTTTTCCTGCAGTAAAATGCATGCAAACTGTCTTACTTACATTAAGAGACAAACAATGGACTTATTTAACCGATCTGACACTTCCGCCATTGCAGATGTCAATTTGCTTGCAACAAGTTCTTTAGCTCTTACATGAACAAAAAGCACAGTATCATCTGCATACATTTGAACGTTAACACCTGTACATACTTGAGGGAGATCATTAATATAAATACTAAATAAAATGGCTCCTAAAATAGACCCTTGAGGAACCCCTATAGGACAGCTAGCAAAAGAACAACACTTATCAACCACTCTTGTACATTGTTTCCTCTCAGTCAGATATGATTTCATCCAGGTCAAGGCAGTAGCAGATAAATTAAAATTCTGAAGTTTGGAAATTAAGCAGTTATGATTAACGGTATCAAATGCCTTTGCAAGATCTAAAAACACAGCTCCAACAACACCACCTTTGTCAAGTTGACTTCTAATTTGTTCGACCAAAAAACAATTAGCCATTTCTGTTGAATGGTTCTTTCGAAACCCAAATTGCATTGGATGTAAATTCACTTCACTTTCATTTAAATGAGAAACTAATTGGTCACAAACTACCCTTTCTGCAATTTTCATTTTTTTAATTTTTAGTTTTATTAACTCTATCCATCATAGTATTAAATGCTTTCTCTATATCCCCAGACTGTAGAACATCGTTCCAGTCCAGGTGCTTTAACTTCTCCTCAAATTGACCGACTAGTGATTTTGGTATAATATTAAAAAAGCTTTTACCCTCTTGTCTATATAAAAATCTTTGTTTTGTCAACTTTCTTACAATTAAGGTCAAATTGTGGTCTGACATACCGGTTACCAAATTATAGCATTTTATAATTCTTTCAGGTTTATTACTAAAAATTAAATCTATCCGAGTTTGTGTTGATTGAGTAACCCTAGTCGGGCCAAGGATCATTTGTGTAAGATTATTCTGATCTAATATACTTTTGAGTTGATGTCTCTTAGCTTTTTCCATCCAGTTTATATTAAAATCACCTAAAACAATTAATTCAGTTTTCGAACCGATTTCCTTTAATACGGACTTCAGTTTGTCATAAAATAGTTTTGTAGAATTCAGGGGTCGGTATAATCCAACCACAGTAAAAGACATTTGGGGGGATAAAACAATAGAAACAATAATACTTTCTAAGTCTTTCGTGGAATTAAGATGAACTTCTACACATTTAAAATGATTAGGAACATACAAAAGGACTCCTCTACCTAATTTTCTATCTTTTCTAAAAACATGATACCCAGATACAGCAAAAGCAGTCCTTGGTGATAACTCGGTTAGCCATGATTCTGAGAGGAAAAGAAAGTCCAAATTCGAATCCATCAGCAAACTTTCAATTTGCTCAGTCTTTGATACAATACTTCTAATATTCAGATGTCCGCCGAGCAGTCCTTTGGGTTTTAGTCGTTTGTCCCACAAGACTTTATCCTGGTTTACTGGTTGAAATAGTTCAAACTTCCTTTTAATCATCGTTCTACTCAAGTGTTCTTTATGTGTACAGCCGTTCAGGTTAAGAATAGCATTGTGCAGAGTTGCAGTCGGACTTACAGATCGGTTATCGCTTCCTTGCTGTAATTCGGTGACGTTTACAAACTCAGATGTATCCGGCAAAAGTGGCTTTCGTTCAACTTTACAGACCGGTCCCGGATTTGAATGAACATCACCTGCCAGTAGAATCGTAATTAGCAGGTAGCCGGTTAGCCTGTAGCAAGGGCTTGGAGATTTCATTACAAAGCGTGGCCGGGCGGCAGTTGGTGTATTAGCCCTTCCATTGCTCAGGACATTTGAATATGCAGCTTGGTGTCTCCACTGAGCGAAGACAACAAGGTCCGCCCGCTCAACACCGCCAACTCTGCCGGACCAACAGCAACGGAGCGAAACCGGCAGGAGAGCAAACATGTAAATAATCATGCCGCCTCTGTACGCCATGTTTACACTAAATTGCCTTAATCCAGTTCCGGTTCTCGGTTTGAAGTTTGATTTGCAACAAAAACCATTCTTATTGAGATTAGTCTTGTACTTGTATTTGGTTTTGGCCGAATATAAACACATAAACACAGTGCATACAGAAGAAGAAAAATGCAGCCAAAATGCAAAATATTTGGAATTATGTAACTCTGGAAGCGAGACACAATCTTTAACCTGACCCACATCATTTCACCCTTTCTCGCAGTACAGGGACGTTCCATTCCACCGGCAGATGGAAATCGACTTATCGGATATTTTCACTCAGCATGAACAAATTAACTATTTTTAGCGCTGCGAGTCTGTTATAAGATCAGTCAGGACACTGTTGGGTTTCTGTGTGTAGAGTATCGTGACTCTGTGTTTAGCGGCTGGTGAGCAGGGATGGGAAAGGGGAGGGGTGTGAGCACTCTGCTGAGAAATAAATACACGTCTCCTTCACAACTAAAGCTTTTTTAAAAAAAAATTAAATATTTATATACTAAAACACTGTATACAGCTGCCACAATAAAATGATAACATTTAAATCTTGTAGGCTAGGGAGAAAAAAAAGAAATATTTATGAAAAACTGTTAATTCTTGAAGCCGTGAGTGTATAGTTTCATATGAGCCATTAACCACTACTGTGGAGTGTGACATCACAAATAATTTCAATACTGAACCTCCAAAACAGCAACAAATTCCACTTTTAGCCTCTGGTAAAAAGAATTAAAAAAGCTTTACTAATTTACTGGGTTTCAAAAAGAGCAATTTGGATAATACGACTTTTTAGTGGAATGTTTTGCGTCTGTAATAAAAGTGCAATTTAAATTCAAACATTATTAACATTACATATACAGTGGGTTCTGAAAGTACTCAGCCTCCATCAGTTTAACATTTTGCACATTTTGTTGTTGTCAGGAATTATGTAGAGGCAATGGATGCAAGTGCAGATTTATTTGGAGGAAAAAAAAAAGGCAACACAACCAACCAAAACAGTGAAACAAGAACCATAAACGTAAACACAGGATATAAAGCAAACAGTGACACATACAGAGACCAGCCCTGCGTCCCAATTGGCATAATTACACTATGTACTAAAAGTATGTCCTCTTTTTGCGAAGAAAAGTACATACTTTTGAGTGTGTAGTAAAAGAGTATGCAAGTACTGGGACATATTAATACGTTGTGTAACGGGAGAGAACGTTGTTGCCCGGAAGAGAACACCGTCACCGTAAACAACCTCGTCACCACCTTACAATCCAGCTTTTCTTCATTCATTATTAATTATAGAATGTATACTATGAGCCATTCCACCAGATGGGTGCCATTTCTGACCCCAGGACATTATATGTATAAATTAACTGAAAAATACATTTTATTATTAAGCATTAATCTAACTGCAAAGTTAAAATATGGAATTTAAAACATTAATAAAAACTCCCTAGAACACTGAAAAATACTAACACTACACTTTACCATGAAATATAATGATTAAAATCATTCAGAAATATATATATATATATATATATATATATATATATATATATATATATATATATATATATATACTCCATATCTCATCTATGCTTTGAATTTTTTCCCCCTCATAAGAAATCCATAATATTTTAGTTAAAATGCACATTTCTTTTTTAATGGCAGTTGTTAAACCCACTTAAAGGTGCATTTCCGCCACCTACTGGACTGGAGTGTGGAGCTTGACGGATATTACAGAAAATTACATCTTGAGGTTTGGATCTCCTTTAAAAGGAAAAAAAATGGCTTTGCACTTTTTTTATTTTATTTATTTATTTATTTATTTAAAGAAAAAATACTACTTGCGTGCATTTATACAAATTTTTAGTCACAAATATCAATTATTTGAACATGTAACCAACCATTTCTTTAAAATAAACACTTTCTTGAGGGGAAAACAAAGGAATTAGTTGACATGCTTTTAAATATACTTTTTTAAATGACACCTTGTAAAAAATAAAATAAAGTTACCCGAGATGGACCAGTACACATTTTGAATAGTTAAATATGTGTGTTATTAGATTCATCGTTGAAAAAAAGATTAAAAAGGAAGTTTAATGAACAAAGAGTTACAACAAGCAAATGGCACCCATTTGGTGGAATGGCCCAGATGTTTAATTTATCCTTCCCTTGATTTATTTTTCCACATTTCATTTACACCTCTCTAAAATGCATCCTTGAATTCGGCAAAGCAAACCGTCACAAAACTCCTCCTCCCTGCTGCAAGGAGTTGTGGGTAACATTAGCTAAAAAAAGTGTCCACAGATCCACACTTCAAAAATCTACCAGAAATAGTAAACAATCCGGGTACCTTTGGGATCCTCATTTGGGACACACTTTTACACCATTTGGGACACACTAATTCTCATCTCAGATACTGTTTAGAACAGACAGTTTGCCAACAGGCATGCAGCCCAGGATTTAAGTGGGGGTACTGATTAGGGGTAATACAGACCAGGTGTGAGTGCTCAGTGAGACTCGAGACAAGGTCATGTGACATGCAGGGGCTGATGGGTAATGTAGTCACGCGCCGATTTCCTCATACCCATGACAGCTGTGTTATAGATTTGATTTAAATTAAATTTACTTGTAGGCCATTAATCTGCACACAATAATCCACAATGACAAATTAATATGTTTTAAGAAATGTTTCCAAATTTTCAGTTAAAAAGACCTTTGGCAGCAGTTACAGCTTCCAGTATTCTTGGGTAAGTCTCTACAAGCTTTACACACATGGATTTAGGCAGTTTCAACCGTTCTTCTTCTTCTTCTTTTTTTCAGAACCTGGCCCAATGAGGTAAAATTTTGAACCTTTAAGTGCCTTGCATATGCCTTTTACTCAGGAGTGAGATCTAGCCACTCTACCTAAAAGGCAAAAAAAAAAAAAAAAAAACCCAAACATTTTTGTTTTGTCATTATGGATTTTTGTGCATAGATTATTAACCTAAAAGTCAATTTAATCCATTTTAAATTAAATATATAAGACAATAACGTGTGCAAACACTGAAGGGGTCTGAATACTTTCCGCACCTACTGTAAAATCTCAAGTCACACATACAGTAGCTTCACTATTAATTTACGTAACAAATGAAAAGTATTTCTGTATGTTGTAAACATGACTCCTGGTTCTTATGGATGGATGGATGGATGGATGGATGGATGGATAGATGGATAGATGGATAGATAGATAGATAGATAGATAGATAGATAGATAGATAGATAGATAGATAGATAGATAGATAGATAGATAGAGAGTATTTTATTGATCCCCAAGGGGAAATTTAGTGTTCACAAAAACAGTTCACAAGACTGTAAAAGAGCACAATAAACTCACAATATACACCACAAATAAGACGGAATAAAAATGTACATATAAATAGCTCTCTAAGTTATTTACAGACTAAAACTGACTGTATGAAATATATTGCAGGTTGGCAGGTTTAAAACTATACATTAGACAAGTGTGACAGTCGTGGTAATGTGTGTCTAAAAATGCACAGTAGTCATAAGTAAAGACAAGTAAAGTGGCAGTGCGTGTGTAAGAATGTACAGTGACCCTGTGTAGAGTTTGTTATGTAATATGCAGTGTACTACAAGGATATGCAAAGTCTGTAGACATGTCCATCATCTCCAGTGTCCACCTCGTTGCTGACTCATTATAGAGTTGGATAGCAATGGGCAAAAGTGACTTCTTGCACCTTGCCCTGTTACAGCGACGCTGCCGTAGTCTACTGGAGAAGAAGCTCCGCTGTTTGTCCAGTGTGGCTGGAGGTGGTGTTTGTTATTGTCCATGATGCTCTTAATTTTTTCCACCATCCACCTTCCCACCAGCACCTCCAGGGTGTCCAGTTTGCAGCCTAGGATGGAGCCAGCTTTCCTAATTAGCTTATTCAGCTTCTTTGCATCGCCAGCTCCCTCAAATGATTGCAGCAAAGACTACTTGTACTTGCAACCACAGACTGGAAGAAGGTCTCCAGCAATTTGGTGCATTCATTAAAGGATCTGAGTTTCCTCAGGAAGTAGAGTCTGCTCATACCCTTCTTGTAGACCTCCTCGGTGTTATTGAGGTGGGTTTATCACAAATATAACTTCAAATCACTCTTTATAACCTTATTTACCTTTTAACAGATGATGAAATTTTGATTTGATGATTTGCATTACGCATCACAAATGTTTGATGATTTGTGAAATACCTCTTTAAGTTCACACAATGAGTTATGCTGTCGTGTTTGAATATACTTTATATCCTTGAATGTGACAAATAAAACTCTTATGTTGTTAAAATTATGATTTTCCTGTTATTCATTTGATCAACTATTACACAAAAAGTCAGTTAAGTTTGGTCAGCGAGTATTAACTTTTATAAAAATAAAAATAAAAACCTTTTAAAAAGTACTGGACATGGTAATGCATAGCACTTTCAGTATTTAACATTTTTTAGCATCTACCCTCCCGGACAGACTTCCGGGTTACGTGTCTGAGTCGGCCAAACAGGGCGGACGTACGGCGGCCGGTTATGACGTCTCAGAAACCGGTCGCGTCGGCGCAGTGCAACCGGAAGTCGATAAAACCGTTTGTGTCGTCTTGAGGGGAATGAGGAGTATAACTGTGAAACAGAAACAAAAAGTAATCAAAAATACTGGCCATTGGTGGATCACAAAGTTAAAAACAAGTGTATTCATTTACTACAAGCTGTATCCACATACAGTATATGTATATGTGTGAATTTTGGGTCTTAGCTACTTACCCTTTTTACCTCCCTGTTGGTAGCGTCCAAAAGGGGCGGGGTCTGGACCCATAAAAAAGGGAGCTCTGCCTCATTCAAAGAGGGTGGTGGGTTGGTGAAGTGTTGAAGTTTGGAAATTGTGAAATGCATTGTGCTATAAGTGAGTGTGCAGCAGAGGTGCTGTGAGGCATTATTTTTCTGTTTATATTTATATATGTACATATTTATTTGTTTGTTTGTTTTTTGTTCTTTGGCTGTTGGATTTTTTAATTTATTTTATTTCTCCTCACATGTAAGATATTGCATCACCACTGGACTTTTCCCTATCACCTGGCACTCTGTAAATAAATTCCACCTTGCACCTACCCGTGCTACTGTGGGTTGAGCCATCATTTCAAACATTTTGTGTCCTCATGAGCCTCAAAAAACACAAAGGATAATAGGTGTACACCTAACAATCCAACTTATTTTGCATATCGATTTTCATAATCAAATTTATTTTGGATGCAAACTCACTTTTGTTTAAGACGTCACAAGAATCTCCAGGATGTCATGACTCTGGCTTTAAACGTGACTGACTTTTACCTCAGAGACTGATTTGGATGATGCTTATAATCAAAGTGAGAATGTATATGGTAAATGGTCTGCACTTATATAGCACCTTTTAACCTTCGCAGTTCACAAAGTGCTTTACACTGTGTCTCATTCACCCATTCACACACACACACACACACACACACACACACACACTTGTGCACCAATGGCAGCAGAGCTACCATGCAAGGCACCTGCCATCGGGAGCATCTTGGGGTTCAGTGTCTTAAATACTTAAATACATGGGGTCATGTGGGCCGGGAATCGATTAGCGGACAACCCGCTCCACCGCCTGAGCCACAGCCGTGTGCTTTGAGTGATGTATAAAAGTTTGTGAACATTATTAATCTGTCTATTTCATTCTGAGTCTTATTTAATTTTGTTGTGAAGGAGAATTAGTCTCTGAAACGTCTTTGCATGTTACACAAATTAGCTGAATTGAGCTCACATTTCCTTCGAGCTGAAGAACCTGGGGCAAAATTTTGACTGTAAAACTTTTGTTTCAGGAGAGACGGGCCAGAAAGTAAAGCACTCAGGAACCTAATGCGGTCTGTAGCAGTGTATCAGGAACATCTCCAGGTCCAGCTCTGATATAAAACACTAAACACTATTAAACAGTCTGGAACCTTTAAGGGTTCTTTCCTTGTCCCACTGCAACACTGCAAAGAAAGGGTTGCTGTAAGAATAGAACCTTTTCTGGAAACTAAGACTTCTTAATTACCCAGCAAACCCTTAAAGAACCTTTGAAGAACTTACAAACTATAAATTATTGCTCATTATTTTCTTCTTCTTCTTTAACATTTAGCTTCTTGGTACTTGGTATGGACTTCGCCATCAGACTCCTCAATACTCAGAGACTGGACTGACACACACACACACACACACACACACACACTCTCTCTCCCTCTCATACTGAACTGAACACCATCCCACTCCCCTTGCAATTTTTGCACATTTCTGTAACGCCTACCTGTACTTTTGCTGCTACTGAACTTAATATGTTTAATTTCTTGTCACTATTATACTCTTTACCTGGCCACTACCTCAATAACTGCTATGTCCTTATATGGTATAAGCTAATCTGCTGAATACTATGTCACATGTTTAGATTCACAGCATTTTTTATTATATTGTTATTCTTTTTGCACTACCTGTTATATCTGACACTTTCACACTAGAACTGTGTCCTGGTTGTTCATGCATGAAACAAGCAAAATTATCTTTCAATGCCTGCCCTTTAAATAAAACACCTTTTTACAGCATTTGTATCTGTCTTATCTCTCTGTTCCAGATGCTGCCATTTTGATTAAGTATTTCTTCTGGTTAAATTAAAGTTTAAATGAAATTAAAATATTATTTGTCTTTAACCAGATTAGGTTAAACCAGGGACGAGCAGAGCGTTACAGTGGGGGAAAAAGTATTTGATCCCCTGCTGATTTTGTACGTTTGCCCACTGACACAGAAATGATCAGTCTATAATTTTAATGGTAGGTGTATTTTAACAGTGAGAGACAGAATAACAACAAAAAAAACGCATTGCAAAAAAGTTATAAATTGATTTGCATTTTAATGAGGGAAATAAGTATTTGACCCCTTCGACTTAGTACTTGGTGGCAAAACCCTTGTTGGCAATCACAGAGGTCAGACATTTCTTGTAGTTGGCCACCAGGTTTGCACACGTCTCAGGAGGGATTTTGTCCCACTCCTCGTTACAGATCCTCTCCAAGTCATTAAGGTCATTTTCAATGCCCTGGCTGAGGGAAGGAGGTTCTCACCCAAGATTTGACGGTACATGGCCCCGTCCATCGTCCCTCTGATGCGGTGCAGTTGTCCTGTCCCCTTAACAGAAAAACACCCCCAAAGCGTAATGTTTCCACCTCCATGTTTGACGATCTGACCACACCTGACCACAACACTTTCACCCAGTTCTCCTCTGAATCATTCAGGCAAACTTCAGACGGGCCTGTACATGTGCTTTCTTGAGCAGGGGGACCTTGCGGGCGCTGCAGGATTTCAGTCCTTCACAGCGTAGTGTGTTACCAATTGTTTTCTTGGTGACTATGGTCCCAGCTGCCTTGAGATCATTAACAAGATCCTCCCGTGTAGTTCTGGGCTGATTCCTCACCATTCTCATGATCATTCAAACTCCACGAGGTGAGATCGTGCATGGAGCCCCAGACCGAGGGAGACTGACAGACTGATCGCACCAAGAGTTGTCACCTTTTTTTTGTTGTTATTCTGTCTCTCACTGTTAAAATACACCTACCATTAAAATTATAGACTGATCATTTCTGTGTCAGTGGGCAAACGTACAAAATCAGCAGGGGATCAAATACTTTTTTCCCCCCACTGTATATAATATAATATAACAAGGTTACTAGCTCGTACTTACCAACACATTCCCTCTCAATCAATTTGTAAACTACCGGCGATAAGCATATAATGGTTTCAGCATACGTACCTGTCTGCCTGTTGAAGCAAGACACATCACGATTGCATCATGACAACAAGACTATCTGACGGTAGGCTCGAGTTGGACAAATAAATAGGAACATTCTCCGACTTTCTTGTGATTAATTTGCGGTTTTGTGCACTTAATTTGAATTCAAATGCATTTTACCTAATATAATTGTTTATTAATTAATGTTGAGAGTGGCACTTTTAAATAATTTAGAAAAAGGGCAGGGGCTCGCGCCTTCTGCACGTCCCCGAATACACCACATACACTGCACAGTGAGCTCACTGACTCAAACAACTGAGTCAAATTTTCCCCCAAAATATCGACACTCTGGCTGTATTTATATACAAAGATTTTCACCAGTCGGAACAAATGAATTCTAAATGAACTGCTTTATTTGTATCCTGGCAGGAACTGGGCAGGACATTTTTAAATGAACAAATATTAATTTACAAAAAGATGACAAGTTACAGATAGCAGGAAAAAAAGAACAAGGATGTCAGAAATACAAACTATAAACAAATCAGGACGTGCATAACTACGTAAAAGCTTGTATAATTTAAATGAATAAATAAATAAATAAATAAATAAATAAATAAAAACATGACATTCAGGGACAATATTTATGATGTCATACATTCTAACATGTTTTTCTTGTCATCTAAAAGTGAACATTAATCTATTAAGAAAACATCATTGCTAACAATTATATACACACTAATATATATAATATTTAGCTATATAAGCTATATTTAGCTATTGCAATCACAATATTCACAGTGTACTCAATATCTCAATCCTTAAAGAAGAATTAGCATTTTGTGTTGCATATCTTTAAATTTAAGCTTGTATTTAATTTCCTTGCAAACAAATTAAGACATCTATAAAAGCTAGAGACAAATGGACAATCAACAAAATGAAAGGCATCCCCACAACAAGACGATTGAATGATGATTGAAGATGACTCTAATGATTGAAAACCCAATTAAATATTAGTAAAGAAAGCTAAAAGTAATAAATAATATATGATTATATTGTCTGATGCATATATTCTAGCTGAAGGAGAGTCGTACTTGTGTAAAATCACCTGTTCAGAAAAAGAGAGAGAACTCAGTAAGACGTTATACATTTTATAAACTGACACTTTTTCATGATTGTAAATCTCTGAAATTTCATAAACAATCATGATTTCTTGTTGTTTCTGGATGTTATTTTTACTCACGTCCAGTAGCAGACGAAGTTCAGCTTGTCATTGCAGTTTCGGTTCTTCAAGGTGTTTGCCGTGGTGTTGAGAGCTCCACAGCGGTATGATGGAGCTGGACATGAAGCTGGCATTGAGACCAGGCTCCCCAGCTGCTCCCCGCTCACCCAGAGCCATAGTCTATTCACGAAGCGCAGGCCGGTCCACACGCTCTCTGTCTGCGTCTGCACCGTCTCTAGACTCAGCTGCTGCAGACTTGATTTGGAGGTCACAGAGGCCAAACCAGTGTAATGGGTCCTGCAGAACTCCTGAGCCTCCTCCCAGGTCATCTTCTCCTTCACCAGGATCAGGAACCGATAACAGTAGAAATTCCTCTTGTTACTACAGTCATAATTCACCCAGACAGCTCGAACTTCTGTAGCTGTGGAGCCACAATCATTCCCAGATGTTTGATAATAAGGTGAGCCACCATACCAGTTCAGGAAAGAAGAAATGTCTCCATCAGACCATGCCCAGGTGCCTGATGTTCTCTTTAGCCCGATCCAACATCCATATTGAGATCCAAATTGAAAAAGTCGATTGTTTTCCTCCATAGTGGTGATGGTGGCCAGATCTTTGTAGTATTTTCTGCAGTTCAACTGAGCATCATGCCACCCTAATAAAGAATCATTAAAAATATATTCTCTTATCAGACCCACGGCCACACCACAACCCACCGCCAGCAGGACAATAAAAAAGAGCGATTTCATTTCTGCTCTGAAGTGTCTGAGCTCGGTACGTCTCTGAACAATGTCCCAACCAACTCAGACACTCATACCATTTTCAAGTCTTTTTCAATTCATTTAAAACACATGCAAAGCAAAATAAATCCAAAGTAGATTTTAAAGGAAGAGTGAGTGGTAAGGATGAGCCTGCACCAGTGGGTGATTTACTAACAAGGGGTTTGTGTTTCAGTTTCAGTTAAAAAAAAACATTAATAAAACATTTGTGGCAATGTATGCTGGTGGTGTGCGGCATGCCATGAATGTCAGCTGGTGAATCCATGCCATTGCACACCTTCTTTTAATCGGTTTCCCTTTGGAAAGAATTGGGATGGACCTCGTCGGGCTTCCTCACTATACGCAGTGCACGAGGGCATTGCTTTGTGTTAGTGGTAGTGGGTTATAAATATTCTTAAGTTTGTGCATGATTATGCTCGAAATTGTAGGACAAGAAGTCCCGCAAGCATCCATGGGGTTCTCCCTATTTGAATTTGCTATAAGGCTGCAAGCCTTGCGGCATCTTAGACGTTGTCAGAGGAAATTAGGAGGCGGGACTTTTACAGAGTCAAAACAAAAATCAATACGTTCTTGACCTGAGAGCTAAACTTTACACATTGGGGCAAGATAATTTGTTACAGGCGCAAGAAAGTCAATCCTGGCTGTATAATAGTGGTGCTCGGCTGTGTGAGTTTTCACCAGGAGATCAAGCGCTTGTATTATTACCTACATCAAGCTCTAAATTACTTGCAAAGTTGCAAGGGCTCTTTGAGGTCACACGGTAAGTCGGGGACAACGACTGTGAGGTCAGGTGAACAGATAGAGGTGGGGCACTGCCATGGATTTGGTGACAATAGAGACAGCGGAGCTGGGACCTGAGGGGAATATAAAATGTGTGGCTTAATCCACTGTGGAGACCGCCTCTCACTATCCCAAATCATGGAGGTTGTCGAGTTGCAGTTCGCCTCTACCTGGTCACACAAATCTCATGGAACACCACATGGAGAGACCCCGGGTTATGTTTGTACGCAGCCGTCGGCCACGGGCAGGAGCAGGGCGTGGGAGGCCACGCCATCAGCCTCACGCATTAGGTCTGCTGGGGAGGCCGCTCCATCTTCGTCTCCAGCCCTCCTCTCCATGTAGTAGCTCATGAATGGCCAAATGGAGCCGAACCCGAAGTCGGGTTTAAACTCGGCCCACCAAAACACCCTTCTAAGGAGGCTCATGATGTCGGCTGTGCTTTCCAGATCTGGGTCTCCCATGGCAACCAGGATCTCCGCCCACTGGCGTGCTTGGCTGGTGAGCTCAGACAACAGGAACCTCAGCCACTGCTTCTCTTCAGGCTTATTGTCCAACAGGCTCTCAAAATAAAATCGCCACTGTGACAGAAATCCTTTCGGAGTTCATGCGGTGCTGTTGAAAGGAGCTGGAGTGTCCAGGTGAATCCACTGGGGGAATTGCACCATGTCGAGTGCCGGCATGGTGATCCTGGCGTTACGCCCCTCTCGCCTTCCCGCTGCATCCATAGTGACGGCAAAGTAAACAAATCCAAGTACTCCGGGGCGGCCATGTTTGGAGGTGGTTTGCTTGGACCTGTAGTAGTAGATTTGCATGTACATCTGTCACAACAAACTAATTTTGTACTCATACAACATTCAGAGGAACACAATCCAACGTATTTTGCACAATGATTTTCATAAAAAGAATTATTTTAAATGCAAATTCACTTTCACAAGAATCTCCACGATGTCACGACATATTTCTCCAAGTTGTAACCTCCTTTCCCTTTTCAAATAGGAAAACAATGCTTTCTTTAAATGAAGGTTTATTTTAAAATAATTTCTAGTTTTATATGAATATGTTAAAATCACATATAATATCACTATTTTATATTTATTCATATTTATATGAAGGGAAATCGATGAGGCTTGTGTTTAAAAGTGACTATTATTCTGAGTCTTGTTTAGTTAGTTTGTGAAAGAGGATTGGTCTCTGAAATGTAAAAGACTGATTGAAATGTTCATTTTAGCTCTAAAGCATCTTTGCATGTAGATTCTAACTTAGGGAAATGATCTGTTGTAGAGTTCAACATAGAACATACAGTAACAAGGGTTCCCCAGAAGGAGAAGGTGGAGAGAAAAAGAGATAAAAAAGAAAGAGATTAAAAACTGGGCGTATATAATAATAATAATAATAATAATAATAATAATAATAATAATAATAATAAAAATAATAATAATAATAATAATAATAATAATGTTGTTTTTGTTGTTGTTATTATTATTACACGCCACACATTTTAATTAATTATAGTGAGGTTTAATGTTGATACACTAATACTTTATAAAGTGTTATAGATGTAAAAAGCGTTTATACACATTTATGTCACCTATTATAAAGGATTATGTATGCTGTACTGTATGACACATTATCGATATATTTATAACTAGTGTACTCAGGAAGTGTTAACAAATGATGTTAAACAAATAAATTACTATAAACTACTCCAGTTTAAAAAACAATAGTGATGCTGTTATCATTCTACTGCAAAATATAATAAAGTAATAGTCAATATATAATCAATACAACATTTCTTGATTGCATTATTATTATTATTATTATTATTATTATTATTATTATTATTATTATTATTATTATTATAGTTTCTGAAGGCTAGGTGTTGAAAATGTATTGAACAGCTCATACAATTTCCATATAAAATCCTAAATTTAATACTGAGCTCCAACCATATGTGTTTTCTTTGCATTTCAGTTGATTTTTGTGAATAATTTCTCAACGATAACATTTACATCTGGTGATCTGAGGCCTGAACTCTGAGTTCATTAATTTTGTTCATTTATAAAAACAAGCAAACAAATAAATGAATCTTGTTTTTTCATAAATAAATAAATCTTGTCATCCCTGATGGATGATATTTGGGATCAGCTTGGGACAAACCATTATTGTTGTATTAATTAGCTTGTTTTTGATTCAAAACAAGTGAACACATTCTTGTTGTCCCACTATGAGGCTACTACATTGATAAGGACGGTGAGTACTTCAAGACCTTTATAAAACATGGCTCCTTGCTTTATTAACGTCTTCCCAAGTAAACCCAAACACATAATCCTAAAATACTTCATCATTCTGGTCATCCTCTTGCTCAACTGCAATGGACAGGTGATGACTTCATGAATATTCATAATGGTGTCATAGGTTGTACTAATCGTGCAGTGATGAATAATACATGGGTGTATTTATGTTGTATATGGGTTGTATATGACTTGCATTATTTAACAATTGGAGTGTTTAATAATTGGAGGTATTGACTCCTGAAAGAAGGAACCGATTCTGATCAGCTGAAACGAGTCGTTATTAATTCCAGACTCACTTCATGTACAAACCTACGTAGGTTTGTAACAAAACACCCGTCTCTGGTCTTCATTGGCTGCTCACGAACAACGTGTACTTTGACCCGCCCTCGAACACTACAGTAGATTTTGCGTCCTGAAAGAGTTCGGTTAATGTCTAGAAGATGCTGTTTTCTGCGCTGCAAAAGCAAAACCACTTTGCATGGACCCCCAAAGGATGAGGATGTAAAGCGTCAGTGGTTAGAGTTCATTTTAACAAGATACCACAGCAGTTCAACTCCGACCTTCGTTTGTGTTCCCGTCATTTCACTCAAATTGGTAAAGTAACACTGACATTATTACTGAGCTGAAATTCAGATATGGTAGTGGGCGGTTCCTTTCTGACATCTGACCAATCAGAGCAGAGTAGGCACTCTGGAAGGAGGAGTTTAGAGTGAACGGATCCTTGAACGAGTAGTTTGAGACACTGGGGGGGAAGGTAATGCTGCAATGTAAATTATGAGACAATTAAAGTGTTTTTTGACCTTGGATGCATGTAAACCTATTGTATGAGACCTTTAAAACAAATTAGGCACATTTATACGGCATAATAGGTGCACTTTAAGGGATTAGTATGCAAGAGGAAACTTTATTTGAAGAATCAAACCCAGGACCTTGGCAACAAGAATGTAACACGCTACCTACCGCACCGCCAACACACAGGCAGCACAGTGGACAAAGTATGTGGTGAAACTGCAGGCAATAAACAAATGACTGCTCAAAACAAATGAGGCTGAAGGGAAAGACTGAACTCAACCAAGTGCTGCTTTTTTATATGGAGTAAATACAATCGCTCTTTTCCTTGACTATTATTACCTCATTTAATTTAGCTATGCTGTTGTCTACAGCCTCTGAAAGTCTCAGGACGCTTTGGAGTAATCATTTGGGTGTTTATGTGCATAAAGTCTTCTCAGCAATGTTCTGAACATGAGACTTAGTTTGTTGTTTTGTTTTCTTACATGACTTCACGGCCGATGTGTGACAAACATGCAAATACAAGACAAACACCGAGTAATTAGACTACAGGATCCATATACTGTAAATACTTCACTTTCGGAGTCTGCAAGAGGAAGTAATTTGTTCAGATTGACATGATTGACTGAATTGGTAAAACATAATGACTGTCAGTTACATAAATCACCAGGAGAGCAAGAGAACTCTGGGAAATTCAGCCAGGTACAGATGGACCTATTTGCCAATGCTGAATAGATTCACTGTTGAGTGAACAGCATTCTGAAAGGACCTAGGCATCTCCATCTCCATGCCTTGGTGATAATTTCGCCTTCATGCACAGTTCCAGAACAACCTTGTGGATCTACTGTATACAGGCCTTACGGTACTATTTGGACCACACAGCACCTATTCATTCATCAGTTCATCTGTCACAGTGCCAAGACATGAGGTACTCCCCTGTCTAAGCAAATGTTGGCTCGCTAGGTGCCAGGTCATCACCACGGCCCGTCAGTCATCTAGAAGTCCAGTCCTACACTCAAGGAGGTGAGATAATCAGTGGTAGTCACCTGTCAGTGGTTTTAATGTTATGGCAGATCGGTGTGTATAAAATGTTTAATATTCATGTCTTTTGCTTGGCACAGAAAAGTTTCTCAACATTAGTGTGTTTCATTCTGAGTTTCATTTAATGACTTGGTCTCTGAAATGTTATTTTAAGCTGTAAAGCAGATGAAACAATTTCAGTTGTCTATGTTTTTACAAAACATGTAAAATATTCGGTTTTATATTAGAACTTAACAATCCTACCATTCGAATTGAACAAGGTGATCTCAGGTGTGTTCTAAGACAATGTGACTATGTGGATCTACTTTCCTGAAAAAGCGACTTTGCATGTTACACAAATTAGCTGAAGTGAGCTCACATTTCTTGACACGAGCTAAAGAACCTGGAGCAAATGGGTTTAGCAGCTGTGTGTGTCGTTTTTAACTCGGGTGGCTTCTGCTTGTTGCCAGACCGCCATTTTGAATTTTGAATTAAAGGTTAAATAAAATAAAATTAAGCTAATTAAAGAAAAAAACTATTTCTTGTTGGTCCTTAACCATATTAAGAGAAATATATAGATAAATATATTAGATAAGATGATCTAATATATTATTTCGGTCAAATCCCAGCAGTTTCCCCCAAAAGCACAAAATTTCCACAAATCGGAACGAATTCATTCTGTTTATTTCTTAACTGTTTATTTGGATCCTAAACTGGGCAGGAATTTTTAACGGAACAGACATCAATTTACAAAAAAAAAAGTTACAAATAACAGGAAAAAAGGAACAAGGACATAAGAAATACATGCTATAAACAAATCACAATCAGCATAATTACATAAAAATATATAGGATTAGAAAACAACTTACTTACAGTAATATTATTAGCTTTAGATTATGTGGACACGCCCCTGTGAATGAGCTGTTGCCATAGAAACGATAACGTATTAGAACGAGCGCATTAATATAAACCTGTGATTTGCAGCTGCGCTACTGTCAGAGCTGCTGTTATAGAAAACTAATCAACACCTTCTGACCAATCACAGTCCAGAATTCTACATCACTGTGGTGTAATAAAGTTTATAATGTGTGACCATTTCTGGATTATTTATAAAAAATCTGACTTTCACCAACAAATAACCTGGTCTGGTGTTCAGTTGCTGTTCTTCTTTCAGAAGCTAAACCTAAAACCCAATTAAATGTTAGTAAAAAAAAAAGCTACAAATAAATAAATAAAGAAAGAAAGAAAGATTATATTGTGTGATGCATATATTCTTCCTGAAGGAGAGTCGTACTTGTGTAAAATCACCTGTTCAGAAAATAAGAGAGAACTCAGTAAGACGTGTAAATCTCAATTTTTTTTTTAATATAAAATCATGATTTCTTGTTGTTTCTGGATGTTATTTTTACTCACGTCCAGTAGCAGACGAAGTTCAGCTTGTCATTGCAGTTTCGGTTCTTCAAGGTGTTTGTCCTGGTGTTGAGAGCTCCACAGCGGTATGATGGAGCTGGACATGAAGGCATTGAGACCAGGCTCCCCAGCTGCTCCCCGCTCACCCAGAGCCATAGTCCATTCACGAAATGCAGGCCGGTCCACACGCTCTCTGTCTGCGTCTGCACCGTCTCTAGTTTCAGCTGCCGCAGGCTCGACTCGGAGGTCACGGAGGCCAAACCAGTGTAATGGGTCCTGCAGTAGTCCAGAGCCTCCTCCCAGGTCATCTTCTCCTTCACCAGGATGAGGAACCGATAACAGTAGAAATTCCTCTTCTCACTACAGTCATAATTCACCCAGAATCCTTCATAATAATAATAAGACATGGCAGCACAATTGAAACTGTATGTTTGATAGCTACTATACCAGTTCAGGAAAGAGGTCTGTTCTCCGTCAGACCATGTCAAGGTGCCTGATGTTCTGCGCAGCCCAATCCAACTTCCATAAAGACCAAATCCAGATTGTATAATTTGATTGTTTTCCTCCATAGTGGTGACGGTGGCCAGATCTCTAAAGTATCTTCTGCAATACGCCTGAGCATCAAACCAATCTACCCAAGTTTCCGTGAAAATATATTCTCTTGTCAGACCTCCAGCCACACCACAACCCAGCGCCAGCAGGAAAATAAAAAAGATCGATTTCATCTCTGCGCTGAAGTGTCTGAGCTCGGTACGTCTCTACACCACGTCTCTGCCGACTCAGACTCTCACACTTAGTTAATTCTAAATTCATTTAAAACACATTCAAAAGCAAAGTAAACAAAAGCACGTGCTGGAAAACGTCGGATAAAGTTACAGAGTTGATGCTACGGAAAAGGGGCGGGAACTCCAGTTTGTAACTCATCACACTGCACCATCCAGTCTTTTTCTATTCCTTACATAAATTGTGCTTAAAGTTTTAAGGTTTACCTAATTTAAATGTAATTCTAAATAAAATGGTGTCAGTAAAATGCACTCAACACACTTTCAGATCATCCAAGTTACTTTGCACAACGATTTTCATAAGAAAGTTTCTACTGCATGCAAATTCACGGTTGTTTCACTTTTCTTTAAAACGTTGCAGGAATCTGCAGACATCCACCTGTCTCTGACACACCTGGACAATAAAAAAAGAAACAATACCTGTATGTGAGGATGCTGTTCATGGACTTGAGTTCAGCATTTAACACAATCATCCCAGAGGAGCTCACAACAAGTTGCAGAAACATCAAGTTTGCTGATGATACTACAGTTGTGGGCCTCATCAACAGGAGGAGGAGCTTGCTGAATGGTTTAAAGCACTGGTCACCAACCCTGTTCCTGGAGATCTACCTTCCTGGAGACTTTAGCTCCAACCATAATGGTGCCCACCTGACCATCTAATCACTGCCTTAAGAAGTTCTTGTTCAACTAAAACAGGCGTGTTAGATTTTGGTTGGAGATGGAACTTGCAAGAAGGTAGAGTAGATCTGAAGGAAAGAGGTTTGGTGACAAGTGGTGTAGAGACAACAATCTCAATCTCTCGATGTTGTGTGTTGATTGTTGACCGATGTGGAGAGAGCGAGCACATCACAGTTTCTTGGTCCTCTCGTGGACTCTCATCAGCATCTGCCTAACCAAGAAAACCCAGCAACGTCTTCACTTCCAGTGGCGGTTGAAGAGAGCTAACCTCCCCCGTCTCATCCTCACCATCTTCTACAGAAACACTGCATCTGTTCTGTTGTCCTCTGTATTTACTGTATATTTTGCACTTGTCTCACACTTCTTTTTTGTAGTTCTGTGCTACTGTATTGTTATGTATTGCACCAGACTCCTGGAGAAATGTATACAAGCTATATAGAGGAACGAAAAATACAATTTTTCAAAACTAAATATGGATGAAATAAAATTGTTCCTCTCCTTGCTGATTATTACTTCACTTCATTTAGTTTCACGTCGTTTATTAACTCACTTCATTCAGCCTCTGTTTTCTGCAGCCTTTAAAAACCCACGGACGTTGTTATTCATCATCGTTTACGCATTTATCTGCAATATTCCTGAACATCAGTCCAGTGTAAATCTCCATAAATCCTCACAAAGATCTCCTAGCAAAATAAGTTCACATCTTTTAGGTCCTATTTCAGCTTTGAAGCCATGTAAAATAAATAAATAAATAAATAAATAAACAAACAAACACGCAAATACAAGATAAACACACAGGAATGCACTGAAAAAAATAAAACAACCCCAAACAAATTAGATGCCAGGAGCGGCATTAAAAAAAACCCCAAAGCATCAGGTCGTGGTGAAAATGCAGGAAGATGAAAAATGCCTGATGTTCTTCACTAATAATTTATTTGACATGCTTTAGGAATGTTGAAGGAATTAAACAGAGAATAAAGACGTGTTGGCGGCGGATGACGAAATGTCAGAACCCTTACAGAACGGTCATGTGAAGTTTTTAGATCCTTCACGCTACGTTTTCAAACATTTTTACTCTTCTTACAGTGATACCTAGAACCTGTCAGGATTTTAACTTCTTGCTCATGATACTTGATACGCTCGTAGGAAAAAACGGTTCTGCTGTGTCCGTGATTTATTAAAAACATTTATCCCGATAACCGGATCACGTTGCCTCGTACACGCGGTGGTTGACGCACTCGACATCTCGGCGTCACACAAAGCAACTTACGCAGATTCTGAAATGAGATTTCTGTGGAAACGTTTATGATTAAATTAAGAGTGTAGTGGAAGTGTAAAAGCTCATACACGCTCTCAACGATCCACACAGAGCTCATACGAACTTCCTGCCGTTATAGCGAAATGAAAAGGGAGACAAAATACAGAGCCGACGCCACGTCAGGATTTAATACTAAATTCAAATCTCCTTATATTATTATAACATGAAAACCTTAAATGTACACATTTACACAATAACAGTGCCATTTTTACACAATAAAACACCCAGAGCCGAATTAACACCCGCTGTATTTGTTCCAGATGAACCCGAATAAACACCAAAAAAAAAATCTTACACATCAGTCCACTAGAAGGTGCAAATCTTCCCTGAAAAAACATCTACTGTGTTTATAGACAAAATGTTCACCAATCAGAATGAGTTAATTCTAAATAAACTGTTTATTAATGTGCTAAACTGAACAGGAATTTTTAATGGAACAGACAGCAATTTACAAAAAAACAAATCAAAACATGCATAACTAAATAGGATTATAAGATTCATATAATAATTAAAAAAAACAACAATACAAATAAAAAAGTTTTTGATTATACCGATCAGCCATAACATTAAAACCACCTGCATACTATTGTGAAGGTCCTCCTTGTGACGCCAAAACAGCTCTGAGCCGTCGAGGCCTGGACTCTGAAGGTGTGCTGTGGTATCTGGCACCAAGACATTAGCAGCAGATCCTTTAAGTTGAGAGGTGGGTCCTCCATGGATCGGACACGTTTGTCCAGAACATCCCACAGACGCTCGATCGGACCTGGGGAATCTGGAGGCCGAGTCAACACCTTCAATTCTTTGATATGTTCCTCAAACCGTTCCTGAACAGTTTTTGCAGTGTGGTAGGGAGATGGGAGTGGCCCTGCTGAAATAGCAGAGGCCACTGCTATTAGGGAACACCGTTACCACACAGTGGTTAGTACCTACCAATAGTGGTCCAAGGAAGGACAACCGGTGAACCAGCGACAGGATCATGGACTCCTGAGGCTCACCGATGTTCTGCTGAGAAACCTTGGGTCCTGGTGTTTATGTGGATGTTACATTTAACATTGAGCTCTTGGTACTTTAACAAAATAAACAAGAGCAATTTAGTATGTTTATTTCTGCTGTTATAGAAGTGAAACGAAATGAAAGACAGAATACAGCTCTGATGTCACATCAGGATTTAATACAAAATTAAAATTTTTCCTGCCCGTTATGACACGATAACCTTAAATTTCCACATTAACACGATTACAGTGGTGCTTTGCTATTTAAAATAAAAAAAAATAAAAATAAAATAAAAAGATTGTACAAGTAATTGTAACACAACACTTGAACACTCATGATTTCATGTTCCTGATGAACCCAAATGAACACCAACGGTAACTTGATGACTTGATGCTCAGATGTCTCCGGCAGGCAAAAACAACCAGGAAGAAAATGACAAAACGGTATAAATTATAAAGAATAAGCACAAATAATAAATATCCAATATATCGGATATCCTCTATAAAACAGTAGTCAGTCATTAAAGGGTTAATGAAATCCATTATTTCATTAAAAGGCACTCAGGTTACGCAGGACGTCGTTACGTTAAAATATAATCGTCCGTTATTTAAAGGGAGTTCAACAATTTCAACTGATTCTCTTCATTAACAGGCACTTTTGGGTCCTGATTCAGAACAAAAAACAACCACAATCACAAACATTTCTCCGTCGTATCGGCGTGTGGTAACGTTCGGCTCGTTAAACTAAAACGTAAAAGCGTGATTTTAAGACCAGGGTTCAGTACGGCTCTGCTTTCAAACTCCTGTAGAGGCAGCATGTGAAAACCATCCCCACGATCTGAAAGAAAAACAAAAAACAGCAGTCATTACATCACAAAGCATCACTGCATTAATATAAACCTGTGACCTTCTGACCAATCAAAATCCAGAATTCGACAGCGTTCTGGGGATAAGTACAAATAAAACAACCATAAAGGGAAACATCTTTCTTTTTTTCTCACCTGTACACAGGCCACACCCACTCCCACAGCACCAATCAGCTTTAAGTGGTCCAGAATGAAGTTCTCCAGCTTTGTAATGCAGCCTCCCTGATAATAAAACGGAGAATAAAACAAATATAAAACTTTATTAGAAGTTTATTTATTTATATAAACTTTATTTACACATTCAGGTTTCTTTAAACCATTGAAATGAATCTAAATCCATTTTATACCTAATAGTTTAAAAAAATAACATATTTCAAGTCCTTACCTTTCAAAAATCTAAATTAACACGTTTTAAGACTATTTAACTATCCTTGGCAAGCCCGAAACGTTTGAAACGTTAGTATTAAAATATTACGTCTGTATACTTTTATCCCAACTGTAGTACACAGATATATTTCTGCATATTAGTATAAGATTTTTAGCATCGATTTTATTATACTTTTCATTTTCAGGTAGAAATTCAACAGCTGTTTTTAAATCTCTCTGTATATTGAATTGATTGTTTATAAAAAGCCATAATATTCTGTAGTCCTTGTGTACACCGTCTGTCAAAAATCACTGAACATGGAGTTTTTATTTATTTATTTATTTAAAAAAAAAATATTTTACATTTTATCACCTCATTAGGAATTAAGTACGGAAACCGAATGAAACAAGCGTCTCACCGAATCCCCAAATCTTTGTATTTAAAATGGGTCTCTGAATAAGTGCTAATAAACATATTTAACTCAGCTTAGCTATACACATGTCTAGGGAAAATCGATTCGAGAGATTACTAATGTGTGAAGAGGAAAGTGGGCGGGGCTTCCAGGGTGTCCGTTAATATTTTAGGGTTCAAAACAGCTACACAGTCATTCCAGATTCATATTCAATTAAAAAATAAATAATAATAATAATAATAATAATAATAATAATAATAATAATAATAATATAAAAATGGGCAAACGTTTGCAGGTCTGGATTAGGATTAAGAGTGCTACTGCTGCCCCCTGCTGGACAAAACATATAGAGGCAAGTATATAGAGTACATTATACACTTATAGAGACAAAACATACAGTCACATATACAGTCACCAATCTACAAGTTTTGTGGGAGAAAACTGGAGAACCCTGAGGAAACCCACACGAACACAGGGACGTTCTCACTCACCTCTACTTTGTAAACGTTAGAGGGGTGATCTCTTTTCCCACACAGCTCCGTGGGCGTCTTACAGCAGCTGTCTGGAACTTTTCTCTCAGTGGCGTTGACCCAAGCGTTCTCCGTCCAATCAGACGAGTTGTGGCTGCCGCAGCACTTAAACTGAAAAACACAAATAAAACCATCACCGGTGTTCAAAGTGTTTACAAACAGACACTGTATAAAATTAATATTAATGTTTTCTACCTCTTGCTGTAATTTATCCACAGCCTCCGTGATGTGGTCCTGTTCCGGCTGCTTAAACTTATTCACCATCGTGGTCTTTAGATTACTCTTCAGCTCGTGGCTCAGCTGGACCAATCAGTGAAAATGTTAGATTTAAATAAATAAATAAATAAATAAATCTCTAAACTTAGTCTTCTTTAATATGGCTCTGCTGTTTTGTTGTCACTTTGTTTAAAAAAAACTAAATATGGTGACATCTTGAAGAGCAGATGAGACTTTACCTGCTGGTAGTAGATGTACGCCAATACTCCAGCCAGGATCTCCAGAAGAAAGATGCAGAGCAGCAGGACAAAATACTGAAACGGGACAAAAATAATTTAAGCGGATGAAAATAAATCTATCGGGACAAGTGCAAAATTATTTGATCACACGGATCGTTTCGGAGGTGAGAGTTACAGCAAAATCACAAAAACCGATTAATCAACTGATGGTTTTTAAAACTGATACTGAATGAAAACGCTCAAAGTAAAATATTGAAAATGTACTGTACGTTTTTAAATGAAATAAATGTATAAATATTAATATATATTAACTATTAATAAATATTAAAGTAAATAAAAGATACACATCCAAAATGAACCGAAAAGTAAAACTCCAAATAAACACAGAGACGTCTAAAATGAATCAAAAAACACTTCAAATAACACAACAAAATTTGTCAGCGATAGTTTAGATAGATTTGGCCTCCAGAGGCCGCTCTCGTACTGTATAGTGACAGCGGAACCTTCTGGGCCGCTCCCGCGACGGACGCGACCGGGAAAAACTATCGGTGTAGATGTTTGATCGGCAAAAGCGATCGATCGGTCGACCTTTAATGTGAAGGATAAGCTGACCGAGCGCTCATCTGCTACGCTTACAGAGCAACGTTCATCATTTTATCCATAAAATATTCACTCTTGGAGATGAACGATGTGTCAGATTAAGATGGGTCTCCTCTGTGTGGGGAAAAAAAAAACATTTCTGTGGATTTTAAAGGGACGAAAGTGTTAATTAATTAATACTGTCACATTTGTGTATTTAATATTTGGTCTTGAATGTCATTCCATTGTGATTTTCAAATGCAGCCAAAACATACGTTTACAAATTTCAGCTTGACATATCTGTGAAGTGGCGCCGGACTTAACGCCGCGCCTCGCTCGAGCCGATACCAGACAACATAATTATGCTCGAGTTTAAGCTCAGAAATCGGACCTGACTAAGACAAGCCTCTGTTTTAAACAAACTCCGCCCCCATGTGTGTCCAACTCTTACGTAACTTCTGTAGCCTGAACACCGATGTGCACGATTTCAATATTCGATCCTCACTGTGTGTTTAACTGAACTAGGACAAGTTCACGATAAGTAACTGTGAAGTGTGAAGATACCAGCGGACTGAGTCACGTCGTCATCTGTCTGAAATTTAAGACTCACCAAGGCCTCTTTGTGTGTGTGTGTGTGTGTGTGTGTGTGTGTGTGTGTGTGTGTGTGTGTGTGTGTCTGAAAGGCAAAATCTATCTGTCTGAACTAGCAAGAACATGCGCTTGGACGGAGAGACGCATATTTCTACCTGCTTGGACCGGTCCACTTCTAAACGTTTGAGGTAGAAACTGAGAGAGAGAGAGTGAGAGAGAGAGAGAGAGCGAGAGAGAGAGAGAGAGAGAGAGAGAGAGAGAGAGAGAGCTTTCTGTAATCCACATCCATGAAGAATGTGGAATTTTAAAGATTTTTTAGTTCTTTTAAAAAACATTTCATCACGCAAGAAATGAGACATCATCATCATCATCATCATCATCATAATAAATAAGATCATAAACAACACGCGACAGCTTTGGAGCACGAATGTATTTAATTAAAATGTAAAAACAGCCACGTACAGTCGTTTTTCCTGCGTTTTCTTTTTCCCTCCATCATTTCTGCAAACTATTTTGTCTCCACTTTCAGCACAACACACAAAAAAAGCACAAAGACAAAGAGCCAGTGTCTGGTTTTGTTATTAATTCTGCGAGACCAGATGTTTCTTCTACTTCCTCTTTTCATTAGAAGGGCGCTACGGTAAATAAGAGCTGTTTAAACAAACGATGAATGCTCTCACTGTAATCACATAACATAAAGAGTGATCTAGTTCTCGTTGTTCTTCCTTCCATCTTTTCTTGGATTTCGGCGACGGCGAACACGTAATCGACGCTGATCCTAATCCTGATCCTGATCCTGATCCTGATCCTCGGTGATGACCATCGCTCGTTCTGGAAACGGATAGAGGACTACAAACGCGCCGTTTTTAATCTAATCTGAGATTACGCGAAATATTTACGCTGTACTTACATTTACTATCAGCAGCTCACTGGGAAATACTCTGAATGATGAAAAGGAAACGTGAATAAATTCCTCACAAGGTGATCGAATATGAGAAATCGGACATTAAAATACACATTCGTTGAAGTTGCATGTAAAACTAAATCATTCTAAAGTCACCGTTGAATATTTTACGACAAAAAAAACGCTTCTTCTCGGCTTTCCGATCAGACCCGACATCTCCGCCGACGAGGCGCGATCGTGGAACCTAACCCAACCTTGTTTTTTTTGGTTTTGTAGCCACATTTAGCCAGAAGACGTTTATAAACATTGTTCTGTGTCTGACTGCAGAAATAGAAAACGGGGGGAAAAAAAATCAATGGGGAAACAAGTTACCATGACAACCTCGCTGAAAACCTCGTTTATCGTGATTAAGATTAAGATTTTGCTAAAGGATATTGCTATAATTACTTTTAGATATCGCCCAGCCCTAATGTCAACACCAATACAACGCTTCTCCTAAAGCCTGGGTCACGTGCAGTGTGGATTTTTTAAAAAAATGTGAATTAAACGGCACAATAAATAAACTTTACGGTCACTTTTTTGGGGGGAAAAATGTGCCTTTTATTGCTTTAATCGCGGTAAGTAAACATTTCTGGCACATAAGAGCAATGATTCAGCAGTTAATATAAAAAATGTTGTATTTATTTCCTAAATAACGCTGTTTCGGTGAACAAAACACGTCATCTATACTAGATACTAGTGCAAACAAGGCGCCTGTGTTTATTCAAATTAAAATTAGTAGTCAAATTAAATTAAAAGCTGCATTTTAAAAATATATCATGAATCTGTATAAATTCTAATAAGTAAGATGTTGCACATAAAGGTATGAACATCAGCCACGGCCCCTAACCCCGCCCCTAACTCTAACATTAATCTTCGTAAAGGTACATATAAATTTTTTTGAAGTTTTCTTTTTTAAGTAGTCTGTGTAAGTAACTACAAATCCAATCTAAAAATTAATCCGTTCGAATAAAAATTATTTCACGCTTGACCCGTTTCGAAACCTTCACGTTAACGGCGCGTGCGTTACACCACTCTCTCACCACTCTCAGAAGCCGTCTTTTCTCCTTAAAGGTGGCGCAGCAGCCCAGGACCCCCGTTACCATGACGATGACCCCGGCCAGGCAGAGGATGTAGGCTGAGATGGCGTAGATCCTGGACGACAGAAGGCTGATGTAGTCACTCTTCTTCACCAGTGTCCACAATCCTACAGCCATCACAGCGCCCCCTGCCAGCTGGGAGGACGCAGAAAGACATTTTAACGTGTGTGTGTGTGTGTGTGTGTGTGTGTGTGTGTGTGTGTGTGTGTGTGTGTGTGTAAAAAGGATGTGCAGAAGAGTGAAAACTAATTTACTAACCACAGATAATGAGGACTGCGTCTTTCACACAAGCAAAACAACTCTGGGTTTGCGTTAATGAATATGCAATTATTGAAATTAGTGGGCGGGGTCAATGCAAATAAAGTCGGTTCACCTGTAAGGTGATAAACGTGTGTTTTAAACATTGAGAAAAAATCTAACAAAATGTAACTGCGTCTTAAATTGGTCATGTCCGCGCCCATTCACGGAGCGAAGATCAGCACCAAGGTTACCATGACAACAAAAAGCCGGTGCGTTTTTGTTAGCCACGCCCCCAGAAGAAGGACTGCGTGTTTTTAGAGCTGTAAGTCGGCTGTCTAGCAGCTGAACGTCTTTGATGACATGACGGTCCTAACTAAAGCTAACTCTAGTTGAACCGGTGTAGGTTTCGGGGGTGGAGCTTTGTGTACATGGGTGGAAATGGGGGCAGGCTCAAATCTTATTAAACTCCACCCATTTAACCAGAACACACACTAGGTTTCAGATAGCGTACGTAATCAGATAGTAATAAGTTACTACTATAAAGATACTATACAGTCGTACGGAAACGTAGCTATCGGTTCTGTGACGTCATCATGAAACAGGGGGCGTGGCTTAAATTCCTTTTAGACATATTATTGATTCAACGTTTTTAAATGCTTACTAATTCATGCTGATGAACACAATTAACACTAGCTAGTGTGTTTCTGTGCTAACTGCACCAGCACTGATCAGTCGACCTTCTTATACCCGATCCCGTGCACATTTCAAACAACAGCAGGAAATAAAACACACAAACTTACCCAAAACAGGAAGTTAAAAATGAACAGGAGGTATTTCAGGCACACCGTCCCACATCGGTCCTTCTTTTCTGTGTTTATGCCCATTCTAAAAGAGATGGTGTTAGGTCAGGGGGTTACTCTAGGTTTTAAGTACATATATGCAAGATGGCTGCTGCTGTGTGTGTATCAAAAATATGTGTGTGTGTGTGTGTGTGTGTGTGTGTGTGTGTGTGTGTGTGTGTGTGGTGCAATAACATAACAATTATTCCTGCTATCGTTATTATCATTACACAAAGCTGGCTCTAAATAAACAATTAGACAATTTAATGATCTATTTAACAACCCAAAACACACGGCTTGATTGATTCACATCCTGCAGTTGAGTCGATTCAGAGTTGATTCAGAATCGAATCCCTGCTGGCGCTTAATAATAAACACTGTCATTATTCATCCTGCTCAAAAAAAAAAAAAAAAACGCACCCTGTGATATGTTTCTTCTGTGAGAGCGAGGACCTGCGTAAAAGACAAAACTCATCTGTTCTCACACACACACACACACACACACACACACACACACACACACACACACACACATCCATCCCTTTGAGTTTGTGTGTGAATTTAGTGCAAATAAAAAGTCTTTTCACGGCACCTCGTTAACTCTCTGTGGTTCAGGACAGACTCGTTAACCCTCACAGGCCGGGTTTATTTACACACTTCTTTATTTCTGAGCTTTTAACTTATTTAAATCGTCTCCAGTGTCAGAGGTAAAGCTGTAAGTTTCCCGACACAACGTTAAATGTAACTATAAATGGATAAAAGGTATGAGGTGTTGTTCTTTATCAATTGTATAAACTGTAATTGTCGGTAAGTTGCTGTGGTGTAAGAGGAATAAAACACCCGG
The DNA here is from genome assembly GCA_023630585.1 of Cranoglanis bouderius. Taxonomy (NCBI): domain Eukaryota; kingdom Metazoa; phylum Chordata; class Actinopteri; order Siluriformes; family Cranoglanididae; genus Cranoglanis; species Cranoglanis bouderius. The sequence continues at coordinate 1,433,131 of CM042566.1, forward strand.
GGACGTGCTGTTAGAGGAAAATAATCAACTCCAGGGTGATAACAGTAACTCGGCTTCATCACTCCACAGCGTCGCTGATTATTTTACTGTAACAGAACAACACACAGGGGGTTTATTACTTTCCATCTCTCTCTCGTTCCATCTCTCTCTCTCTCTCCATCTCTCTTCCTCTAACAGATGAGTAAAATAAATAACGAGTCGAGGCGGATCAGAGATTTACTGTTAATGACTACTCATGAAGGATCAGGGATTACTCAGATTCTCAAACCGTCTCCCTCTCTCTCTCTCCATCTCTCTCTCTCTCTCTCTGACTAATAAATGTGTAGAAGTGATGTGAGTCAGGGATTATATATTATATATACAGAGTCTTGATCTGTCAGGAATAAATATTTACAGTGTGCAGTGTGTCTAGACAGACACACCCCCGACTATAACGCAAACCCCCCCGACTATAACGCACCCCCCCGACTATAACGCGCACACCCCCGGCTATAACGCACCCCCCCCGGCTATAACGCAAACCCCCCGACTATAACGCACCCCCCCCCACTATAACACACACCTGTGTGAGTAACTGTGCTGTGCGTTAGGCTTTAACTCCCGTGTCTGCTGTCATCTTTCACTCAGTGGAAAAGGGATTTCCCTCTGTTTTTTGTTTTTTTTTATCTCTGCCTCGGTGTCTACCTGCCTGAACACAGACCGTTACTCACTCCATTAACATCCGACACACTGCCATCTCACACACACTCACTTTTAATTTGCTCTCAACATTCACACAAAGTGAGAGATTTATTTATTCACATGGTTCCTGATCCTAATGTTTCTGTGAGGTCCAACGTTCTGAAATCTCAAACTCAATAACACAATAACAAACTCCTGTAGACTGTTTTTAATCCCGGCATAATGAGTTGTAATAATTAATAACGTTTTAAATTATGTATAAAGCGCTGACACTGACACTGGAGACTCCTTCCGTAAATGCAATAATAATAATAATAATAATAATAATAATAATAATAATAATAGGACTATAAACAATAAATATCGAACCATTTTTCCCTTCCACAAATGTTACTGAAACATGTACTGAAATATCCAGCATGTTCCAAACATCAGAGTAGTTTTTGTCCATTTTTGTGTATATTAACTGAATAAAATCTCAAAATAGTCACTGAGTTGAATATTCAAATCTCCCAGTAAAGTTAATCTGGAATATTTGGATAGGATGACAGAGTGAAAAAGAACCAACTAACCTGGATCAACGTTTATCAGAAATGTTATCAGCAGTTAGTGTCAGTAATCTATGATTTTTATTTTATTAAATTTACATATAATATAAACTCTTATATCTTATTTATCCGGAAGTTGCTTTGAAGGTAAACCTGGTTACTTTTTTAGGCAACTAACAACTTTGTAAAATGAATAAATATTTAAAATCACACACACACACGCGCACACACACACGCGCACACACCCACGCGCACACACCCACTTTTCTGATGAACGATAGCTAATTACAGATCAATCACCGGAAGCAATGAGGAACCATAGAAGAAGAAAACCGCTAACGCTAATTATTACCTCCTAATCCAACAATACAGCTCAAACTACACCCAAATTATCATCATCATCATCTCGTATTCATATTTTCATTTTAAGCAGCTCCCTCTGATTTTAAATCTTTAGCGTTAGCTAGCATGAAATCATCTCCATAAGAAAGCCGTTAGCTTTAGCGGAATGCTAGTTAGCTGTAGCTCGAGGCATCAGATTTATTTTTTTACCTGTAGATGGTGAGATGAAGCAGCAGCTGTACTGATGAAGCTCAAACTAAATAAACCGCCGTATTTACGGACTTTTTACTAAAATAATAAACAAAACTTTATCTGGAAAAGATTTGAAAATGAATGATTTAATTATTTAAACACTTCCTCTGAGTTAAACACGAGAGATTTGTTCTTTGTTCTCAGTCCAGGTATGCAACTCTACGTACAGAACAGAACCCCACCCCGACCAGGACAGGGGGGGGGGCGTGTCCACAAAAGAAGACACGCCCATTTCGAGCCTGTGATTGGCTCATCCTCTTCTCCGTGACGGCTAGCATTGACGTGAATCGGTGAATCAGTTCACCAATATGAACCGACTCTTTCGACTCCAAAACGAACGACTGATATTTAAACGAAAAGAAGGGGTCCGTGTAGTTTTTTTTTTTTTTTTTTTTTGGTCATTCAGTTTTCATTTACAAAAGAGACGTTTAAAAATGAACAACAAGAGAGTTAATCATCTATTAATAATCAAAAACAAAAGAAACGGAAACGAAAAAACATGCAGTTTCTTCTTTGCTGCATGAAAAAAAAAATCGCAAGAAAACAAAACAGAAAAATGTCTGAGTTTTTAAGTGCATTATGCAGATTACACGAAAAGATGATACCGGAAGTTGACGCCCACGTACACGTGGCCCTATTACACGGGAAGTTGACACCATTTAGCAGGGATACGCGCTAAAATAGCTTAGCTGGAGGTTAATTGACACTGGCCTTGGAAACTTACTCCAATATAATTTTCCATATGGCAAAAAAGGAGTCAACACTTTCTGACCAATCAGAATCCAGAATTCAATAAATCAATTTATTGCACACTTTACACACTACCTCGCAGGTGTTCAGTTTGAGATGGAAGCTCATTTTGTCCTATGTACAGTGTGTGTGTGTGTGTGTGTGTGTGTGTGTTAATCGTCCTCCAACCTTCAGCAGGGTCATTTTCTCACCAGTGTTTACATAGTGCACTATATCTGGAGTAACTCAAGTCCAAAATCAGAGTGGAGACAATCCAGCGTGTTTAGGAAATCCCACAATGCACTGCTTCGGGTGATGTAGTGCACATTGCTATTTGTAGCAAATAGGAAGTAGGACACAAAGGGTTAATCTAAGGCTTCGTTAAAAAAAAAAAAATGGTGCCTTCTCTAGATGGCACCCTGCACCTACACCAAGCACCAACCATGACCGCACATAAATAATTTTGCACATTTTGGATATGTTATTAGAGTTTAAACCTTACCATCGCAAAGAACTCTTAAAGAACGCGGACCCCTAAGACCGAGGGGTCTTTCTACAACTTTTATTAGAAAGGGTTCCGAGTAGAGAACTCGTATCGGAAGCTAAGAGTCTTCTGTACTGCACTTACCCAGTTTACACGAACACTCTTAGAAAAGGGTTCTTCTGGGGTTCTTTGGATAATCACAGGTTCTGTATCTGATAGGAAAACACGTCGTTGTAGGCTTCTTCATTGAATCGTAAGGGTTCTAAATACTTTAGTGCAAAATGTAGAAATGACACTAATTATGAATGTTTCACACAAGTCCCTAAATCTGGTGTATGGATAATAAAACCCTTCTCATTAGAAGTTCTATAGTAGACGTTCTGCTTGGTCATGTAATCCTGGGGTCTTTGTGGATTTGGGTTCTACGTTCCTGCTGCAGAAAGGCTCACAGACTCACATGGTTTTCCTGTTGAGCAGCGCTCCGGTAACAGGAAGGCGGTGTGTTTGGGGACAAAAAATCTTTAATCGTGGTTCATTCAGATCAAATAATCAGATCAAATAATTAGATTGTTGTGTGTTTCATGGCACGGTCTCTGATTAGAACACACACACACACACACACACACAGGCTGGTTCTCTGGCGTATAATTGCACCAAGAAGAATTACACCAGGGCTGAATTACAGCAACATCCTGAAGGAAGCAATATCCGCTTTCAAAATGTTCGTGGCTCTACTGATCTGAAAAAGAAAACAAGCTCCGCTCTAATAAACTAATAAACACTTTGGGGGAATGCTGTTATATGAAAATAATCAACTGTTACCACCCTGAATTGATTAGTTTCCTTTTATACCAGAGCACTTTGTTAAAGATCAATACATCATGCATTTATCCGTTTATAGTTACGCTTAATGTTGTGGAACGGCCATGAAATTCGATCCTGCTCTCAGTTACGTTATAGCAGCTATAAACAGTCTTCTTCTCAGCAGCCTCTTTTTTCCCCCCCCACCCTCTTTCTCTTTTAAAGAAATAATAGATTTAATGTCTCTCTAAATGATGTTTAAAGTTTGATATTTATTTTATAACCGATAATTTTCAAGAATTTTGTCCTGGATGTTTTCTTGGTCTTCATGATGCTGTGTGTTCAGGCACATCCTCTAACACAGTTTGGGTTCTTCCAGGAACATGTGCATTTATATTGAGATCACATGACACTTTAATAGCATGCAGCTCAACTCCCATCTACTAATTATGAGACTTCTGATAGAAATACGTCATACCAGGCCTTAAAAAAAAAAGGGGGGGGGGGGGAAAAAAAAAAAAATAATTAAATAAATAATTAAAAAAAAGATAACTAATGTTATTTATCCCCACAGTGTAGATTCATGACTCCAATTAAGTCAAATTAATTTCAGTTCCACAATGGACCACCACAAAATGTGGAAAGGGTTAAGGGGGTGAATACTTATGCACAGCACCATATAGTTATATAGAGAAATTACAACAAGTTTAATTAATGCAAAGCTCTGAGATTGCATTTCATCCCTAATTTATATTTATAAGATCTGTCCTATAAAGAGAACACACACATACACACACATACAGATGAGCAAATACGTGTTAAATAATTGTGTTTCAGCGCATCATCTTTTCCCGATTTAGTTTCTTTATTGAAACCATGAAGCAACAGTGGATCCGAAGTTCGATTTGTTATAACAATAATAAAAACAAACAAAAAAAAAACATAACAGATATGGACGCCATGTTGTCTTTAGTGCCTTGGGTACAGTTCCCACACAAACATTATTGTTTTTGGTTCTTCTATTAATATCCTAGTTTTTTTTAGTTTTTTTTATTTACAAAAATAGGAATGTTTGATTCTCAGGAGGACTTTATCCCTGAACAGACATGAAGTTTATGATTAGTGCAGGAGCTGTAAGAGGTTTAAGACTACAGAATGAGTTTCAGCTTCAGAAGCAAGTTCACCGTTTCAGCCAACAGCGACAGGCTAATCAGGGGTTGCAGGATCTTCTCGGGTTTTAATCAGCGTTACTGTCCGTTTTTCACACCGAGCATCTTCTCCTGTGGAACATAAAAAAAATAAAAAATTAAAAACACAGTAATGATTTATATTCAAGTTATTGCAGTGTGATTCATGAAATACATATAAGGCACAGGTTCTCAACTTTCGGGTTGTAGATTATTATTATTATATCACTGGTCAAAACACATCTGAGAACCCCACACAAGTATAAGGTCACACCTTGATCATATCCTCGAGCTTCACTGCGTCTGCGGCAAATTTCCGGATGCCGTCCGAGAGCTTCTCCACAGCCATGCGGTCCTCGTTGTGCAGCCAGCGGAAGGTCTTCTCGTCCAGGTGGAGCTTCTCCAGATCACAAGCCTTTGCTGTGTACACACAAACACATACACACAAAAATGAAGTACTTCCCCCCCCCACACATTCTCTTAACCTTCTCAGAAGAGCTCATGATGCTGACCTTTCTCCGGAGTGAGAGTGGAGGACACGGCGCTGTGATCCTTGCTCAGTTCTCCCAGGAGCCCTGGGGAAATGGTGAGAAGATCACATCCAGCCAACGCCTTGACCTCTCCGGTGTTCCTGAAGGACGCGCCCATCACCACGGTGCTGTAATCGAACTTCTTATAGTAGTTATAGATCTTCGTTACGCTTATCACACCTGTACGAGCGGAAAAGACGGGAGAGACGAGGACATCTGGTTTACAGGTGTAACAAACAAAATCAGTGAATAGAACACTGTGTGTGATGCTGTTACAGTAAAATAATCAGTGACAGGGTGGTGTGATGAGGGCGGAGTTACTGTTACCACCTAGACGTTGACTAATTTCCTGTAACAGCAAGTGTTTTATTCCTCTTACACCACAGTAATTTGCCAACGATTACACTTGTTAAAGAACACATCATATTTTTTTATCCATTTACAGCTACATTTAATGATCTCGATTACATTATAGCGGTTATAAACAGTTGTTCCCTCAACAGTCTCCCCAAACACAGCTTGTCACATTACAGAGAGACTGTGAAGATGACTGACACCGGAGACTCCTTCCATCAACGTTAAATAAAATGGAAAATTTCACCACATCTATGATTTTTTTAAAAATTGGATCATCTACGGAGAGTCTGCCGTACAAGTCCTTAAATAAGCAAGCAGTTGCTATAGAAACTTACTCAAACGTATAACTTACTCAAACGAGCGCAGTAATAGAAACTTTTCTGACCAATCAGAATCCAGAATGCAACATCGCTGTGATGTAATAAGTTATAAGACCTGTTCAGGGCAATGAGAGACGAACAAAATGGAAATTTGTTCTGCAAATTTGAAAGAAAAGCATAACTTTTAGTCCCATTAGTCCCAAGTCACATGACCTGGATGTCTTATTTGCATACAGGCCTGACGGGAAGATTCCAGCATGTGCAGGGGTTTTGTCTATGAAAAGTAAATGCTATTTAAGGTAAAGGTATATAACTGGAATATTTGACACTCATGCACCGGATCTCCTGCACATACCGGGGTCCTCGTGTGGCTCGTAGGTTTTGCGGTCGGTGTTTTCTTTGTACCAGTCCATTATACGGCCTACGAAAGGTGAAATGAGGGTGACCTTGGCCTCGGCACAAGCCACCGCCTGGGCGAAGGAGAACAGCAGGGTCATGTTGCAGTGGATGCCGTATTTCTCCTCCAGATCCCTGAGAGTGACATCATACACACAAACCACATTATAATCGTCGAGAAATTATATTAACACAATTTTCTAAATAAATAAACAAACAGACATACCGCCCAGCCTGGATGCCCTCCCACGTGGAAGAAAGCTTGATGAGCACTCGGTCCTTTTTCACTCCGGCCTCCTCGTACAAAGAGATGAGCCGCCGTGCTCGAGCCACCATCTCGTCTTTATCGAACGATAACCTGCGAAAGTAAAAAATAATAAATAAAACAATAAAATCGATCGATAGTCCTGAACGTCTTGCTTAACACACGCAAACGAGATTGACGCGACACGTTACCTGGCATCCACCTCTGTGGAGACACGACCGGGGATCTTCTTGAGGATCTCGACACCGAAGCTGACGAACAGCTTGTCCATCGTGTTCGTGATCTGCTCCTCTTCAGTCCTATAAATATAATCGTTTACTAGGAAATCATACCGAACACTGGAACATACATTTATAGATAAAGTGCTGTTTAAAATGATGCCTACACTCTGATGAAGGGGTGGGCGTTACATACCGTAACGTAAATGTTATATACGTGATACTTGCCGATATGAATTTATTATTAAAAATAAACTTTTCATAAATGTGCAGGGATACTTTTATTTAACGTCTAAAAAAACAAAACAAAAAGAAGAAAAGAACAATTACTGTAAAACTTACAAGGAGGAAAATCATGACAAGACAAGAGATTACTAATGGGATAACTGGGGGGGGGGGGAGTGGGCGGGGCTTCCAGGGGATCAATAAATATCCGTGAGGTGTTCGAAACACCTACACAAACGTCAATCAGCGTTATAGCGCAGACGCTAAAATGTGGAGCTCCATATGCAGAACGAGTGAAGGTCTGCAGGTGTGTATGATCCCTTACCCGCCGTTAGCAATGCCATATTTAATAGCCTGGTCCACGAGGTGCTGATAAGTGGGCATCTTTGCCGCTGCCAGGATGAGTGACGGGTTCGTCGTAGCATCCTGAGGCTTGTACTCTTCGATAGCTGTAGATGTCAGAAGAAACAACGAGAGCGATGAGAGCTGAAACGGTTCCTTAATCCCTCATTTGTATTCTGCCTTACGGAAATGACGCTTTGGATAAATACGCGTGTCTGAGAAATATGCAAATTTAATTACGCTAACTGTTTCGGTAGTCAAACTTCGGAAAAAAGTAATCAACTCCGCGCTGAACACGGTGTCGTATCGGTTCAGAGTCACACTGCACCATCGATCTTCGTTCTTATCACATCACAAGCTTCAGCGAGAGCAGAAATTGCAGGAGGATTGCACCGCGTCCGAGTCCGAGCCACGAACACGTGCACAATTCAAAGAGACACAAGGCCGAATGTTCAATGATTTACAGCATGACGGTGCTAAACTTTAACTTTCCGTTCCCAGATCAGCTTTCATGCTATTGTTCAATCCCTTCAAAAGCACTGAAAGGGAAGTTCTTGCGCCATATTACGACACTCGCCGGTTGCTAAAGCGAGTTCAGACACGCACTGTTCTGTAAAGGAGTGTATGCATTTTTATCCAGAGTGACCAATGCCTTGATTGCATTTTTAATCCACATGCTTAGCTCCAATCCCCAGGTTAAACACAAACTCTTTTGAAGTGAATCGATTTTAACCTTGATCTTAACTTTAAAGCAGATTATTATTATTTTTTTTTTTAGTTTGGTTCACTTTCCAAGTTTATAATGAACATGCGATACTTAACAGTTTCAGCTTCTAGTTACTCTTTAGTTAACGCTCTCCTATATTACCCACAATGCCGTTCTGACAGTGGTGCAGTGGGATTTTTGCAAAATCACTGCATCTCTACCTAAAGACAGCGATGCAGCGGCGCTTTAGTACTTCGGTCTGTCCGGCTCACCCACCTCCTCAACTGTAAAGAGTTCTTGCTGGTTTTTAAAGAGACTTTTGAGACCGTTGACACCATCGTAACAGTGCTAGCAATAACGATGCTAAGCAGTCAAGCTCTGTGCACTCGTTCAAATATAATATGAAAAGAACGATTATTTAAAAAATAAATAATTAATTAATTGAGAATACCTCCTCTGCTTTGGTATCTATAGTTCTATTTTATGGTTATTTAATTAACCTTAAAATTATTTTAAAATAAATTACAAGGTATTAATTAAATAAAAGTTTAGGGTAATTATTTATATACACTTTTATTTCATTTTATTCTGTATTTGTGAACATTTTCTCTCCTTGTTTTTGTACTCATTTACACATCAACTTTTATTTTATCTTCTGCATTCTATCGTTACTCTTTACTGTTGAGACACAGGACACTCGATCCCGAGACAAAAAGCCACAATGTGACCCGATACGCTCGTTTCTGTCTCGTCATACTGACTTCGCAAGGCATTAGGAAATGTTTGCTTTGCACCAGAGACAATGAGCAAAGACCAGATTGCTTCAAACTTCCTCATTCAATTCAATAAATTTATTTATTTATTTTTAAACCCCAAGGCCACATGGCTCAGCTCAGGTGCAAACTCTATGCAGTTCAGTGCAAAATTAAAATCTTCTGGTGAACTTTCTCTCAGATCATACAGATTGGTACCTGGGTGCTCTTAAGAAACTTTTAAACCTTACTAAATCCTGACGTGAGAACACACGGACTCCATTTCACCGTTTACTGATAAACAGTATTTACTCTGTGGTGCCTCACTTACAGCCTCGACCCGTTTAGAGCTGCACAATAAGTGCAGGTGAGGAACAAATTGAAAGGGAAAAACAAAAACAAAAACACCACAAAATATATATATATATATATATATATATATATATATATTTTTTTTTAAAATGTGTTAGTGAGGTTAACAAGGTGTCGGTTCTTCCCGAGCTACCACCTGTGGAACCCTGGATGTTTCTCGTATAAAATAAAGAGCCGTTTTTTAGTGCTAGTTGTGAAGAAAGCGTGACCCAAACATTCGTATTCGTAGAAAATAAAAACCCAACCCGCTAGAAACTGTCCTCCGGGGATCATTTCATCGCTGTCTGGATGATCACAGGGTCCAATTCCTCAGGGATCAATCCCACATCCCTACGTTTGGTCCGACGTTTCTTCAGTTCCCCGACTTACAGCTTTAGCGCCTAGCTTTTTCACCCCACCTTAATTTATAACATCAATAACCCTCTTTTTTTTTTTTTAATACAGCACAAAAATCAACAGAAAATAAAAGCAGCGACAATGAGTTGAGATCCTGATTGGAGTCGAATGAATGGGGCTCAATGCGCCGTGACGTCACTCACGGCCATAGACTTGCATTACAACACAGTTTTAATAACAACTCAAAATATTTCAAAAAGAAGAAGAAAATCAGCGTCAAATAATTAAATACGAGTTTTTAAGATCCAACGGAAGCGCCAAGATCTGGACATGTCAATAAAGCGAATAGATAACCTTGTGTGTTGCTATAAAGAGTAAAAAAATAATAAAAATTTAAATTAATCAGCTAACAACCACACGTCAACGGCATAACGTGTTGTTTATTCATTCTCGTATTAACTTTGTAACTTTAGATAATTCGTACCCTTAAAAATAACCTTTATAAATCGTATAAAGCTGTATTAGCGATATAGCTACCTAGCTAGCTAACAGGCTAGCATACCTGGCTAACTTGAAGGTCCAGCGCTGAAGAACCGCGCTAGCTCGGTCTAGCTAAACGAACGCGCGCCCTATAATAAAGTTCTGTAAAGCGAGCTTAGATAGCGACACGATAATTAAGGAAAATCGCGAAGTGTATCACCGGATAGATGTGCATGTCCAAGTGAGGTGAAACAGAGGAACTGTCACCAGGAAGTACCGGGTGAATTTACCGTTAAAATCTCCCGTATCGGCGACCACCACCGTGTACTTCTTCAGCTGCTCGAGCGCGGACTCCATCTTTCTTCGTTTGTCAGGCGACTGAGACATGGCGCTGAGGAGGCACCCTTTTATACCGTTACTGAGGTGCGCGCGTGAGACGCAAACGAATTTCAGCTCCGAGCACGAGGACACGGTCACGGGCGTTTAAAAAAAAAAAAAAAAAAAAACAGAACCCAGCAAAGTCAAGCGCGCGCTCGTGTCTCGCGCTGGAGGGCGGAGCGTCTTTTTTTATTTTTTTATTTTTTTTTTTAGTTCAATGACATTTCTTCATAACCAATAACAGACCTGAAAAACGTTATCTACTGAGTAGTTTAACCAATGGGATCGAAGAGGAGGGACAAACCTCAGAGGGACAGAGCCTCCATTCTCCACAGAGTTCAATACTTTCATTCCTTTTCCTGTACGGAGTCTGTTAATCTGTCATTAAAATTATTGCTTCTTTTTTTCATTTACTTTACATTAAACCCTTTTTTTAGTCACCACTGGACGTCATAACGTTAATTACTACATAATCAGTATATTACGTATGAACGAGTTTATTTCTTAACTCAAATAATGTCTCATAATTGCAAATAAATGTGACTAAAATGGACAAAAACCGAACAGTTTACACCAATATCTGTACTTTTAATGTCATGGTTATATAGATAAAATAAAAATATATAAAAACATAATTAAATTAAATAATGTGTGACGGGGAAATTCATTTTTCATAAAAAAAAAATGGAAAAGAACAAATAAAACAACAACAACAATAAATTAATTAGTTATACATAAATAATTATTTATTCAACACAATAAATATGATTAATATTTATCATTTTTCATTATTTATTTATTTATAAATAGTATTAATACTTATAACATTTTCTAATTTTGTAATTTTGCAATTTTTGTAATTTTATGTTAAATTTCTAATCATGACTGCACTTTTCTCCAAATGTGCTCACATATATATATATATATATATATATATATATATATATATATATATATATATATATATATATATATATATATATATATATATATATTAAATGATCAGGTATCCTATAAACAGTCATGACATTAAGATGCTGTTTCTCATGATGTAGTTGGATTTATTTCTTGCTATTCTTTTATTTTCCACCAGAGGTCGCTATTGCATGCCTGCTATAACTGCCATGTTCTGAACTTCTCTGTTTTTCCCCCTGAAAGCTACAAGTTTTCTCAGAGCTGAAAGCTGTAAAGCAGAGGGAGGAGGAGAAAGACAAGTCTGAGAGAAAGAGAGAGAGAGAGAGAGAGAGAGAGAGAGAGAAAGAGAGAGAGAGAGGTTAAAAGGTTTTAAACAATCTGTTTTAGAGTCAGTGGAGTCAGGACAGATTTTCAACGCAGGAGAGTGAAGGTAAGGTGATTTATTTACTTTCTGTTTATAAGGATTTAAGGACAGTTGACAGATATAAAGGGAATATATGGTTGGAAATTTAAAAGTAAAGTGAAGTATGTTTTTCTTTTTTGTGTATGTATGTGACAGAGAGACAGAGAGAGACAGAGAGAGAGAGAGAGAGAGAGAGAGACAGCCTCAAACTCAGATTGAAAATAATTTCACTGTGTAATTAGCAGGCAATTATTCTGTATTTTATATTCACCACACGTTACATGTACAACTGGGTTTATCTTAAAGCTGAGTCTCTGTGCATGAGATACGATTCCCTCAAAGTCAAGGATAAACATGAGCTGACAGCTTCATCTCCTGTAATCCCTGTTCTAAATGTTCACATTCTCAGCGTAGACTACTAATACCATACATTTATGCCAAAACCTTTGCACACCCCCTTATTTCTGGATGAAAAACATATCTGTTTTTCAGTCTATCTACAAAACAGCTTTTCTCATGGCTTTAATTGGATTAAAACCCCGATACACCTTTCAGATTAAGCATTAAAGTCTAATATGCAAATCTCTTTATTAACAAGTTCAAAAGTTTGCGTCCCTTTTGAAAAGCCCTCCTTTATATAAATGTCCCTCGTTAAAGTGTGTAATGAGTTCAAGTTCAAACAGAGGGAATGGAAATCAGGAAAACTGCTCTCGTACGACCCAAAAACCGATTTCACAGAGCTTAAGAAAGGAGATGAAAAGATATCAGAGTGTTTAGGGAGAACTTTAAAAAAAATAGTAAACAAACAGCAGGAGACACGATAATGTTCATAGAGGAATAAAAAAGTGGAACAAAAGTCCGCATTTAGTAATATCACTGCACTTCTGGATTATTTTGTGATACATACTGATTAAATGTCTTGTTGGTTTAATAAGAGTTAATAAGAGGGGATGCAAACTTTTGCACATAAGTGTATTTTCTTTTGAATCCTGAGGAATCATAAAAATTTCAGTAGAGAGATATCAACATTCCAGAAATTCCGACTGGAAGTCCCTCCCAGAGATACCACACACACCAGCGTGTGTGTGTGTGTGTGTGTGTGTGTGTGTGTGTGTGTGTGTGTGTGTGTTCACAGAGTGTAAAACCACTACGCTAGGTTATATTTATATTCGACGTTTCTGGTAAAAAAAACCCAGGCCGGTCTACTAGTGCAAATTTCAGGTCAGACTTTTATCCAGGCTTCTCAAATACATAACATGTATAAATTCAGGTTTGGGAAGTGGGAGTGATCATCTGTCCAGAAAATAGCACTCTCAGATCAAATTGCAAAGAGCTTCAACTTTATTTCAGCTTGAAATGTGGTGATATTTTGGCCTTTTGGACTGCTGAAAGGAGACAGAAACATCACCGAGCTTTTAAAGCTTTTAACGTGGATTTAAACCATTTTTCTGTTTACTTGCTAGTTGTTGTGGTTAGAAATGGTGTCTGGGGCAAAAAAGACATGGGGTGCGACATTCAAATACCCCATCTTAATGTATACATATGGCTTTAAAAGTCCCATCTCATTTCCTACACTTGGGTTTTGAGCACTTACTAAACAAGTCGACTCAAACACATACACTCTGACATACGGTTAACCTCGTCAGGTATCAGGTATCTGGTTGTGTCCCGATCATATTCATGTACAACTGTATGCGTTTCCGTTTGTCCAACACTGGTGTGTGTGTGTGTGTGTGTGTGTGTGTGTGTGTGTGTGTGTGAGTTACACATTGCACAGATGCATTTACACCTGGCTAAAATGCGTCTCAGACCTCCTTAAAACGGTCCAGTATCCACCCTTTTCCCGAGAAACCAATGAGCGACGCCATAATGGACCCTAACTTCCGTTGTACTGTTGTCCTGTTCCGGTCTCTGTAGGAACTCTTATTACAACCGGCGACTGAATGCTAAAGAGAACGACTGAATTACTTAAACAGAAACTTTTTGAGCGTTAGTAAGAATAAAAATGAGCTCGGGGTCTGGCCGTGCTGTCGTTGGCTGCCAGAACGACAGCAATACACTTTAGAAACTTCTGGAAAATTCTTGTTTTGAGCACCAGCAAACCTGGGAATCCTGGGAATTTCACACACGACAGTCCGTAGGGTTTACACAGAATGGTGCGAAAAACAAAAAACACTGAGTGAGACAGTGACAGGTCTGTGTGTGGAAACGCTGTGATGATGAGAGAGGTCAGAGGAGAATGACCAGATTGATTCGAGCTGCCAGGAAGGATATAGTAACTCATGTAATCACTCTTTATAACCGTGGTGAGCAGAAAAGCATCTCAGAACACTCAACACATCAAACCTTGAGGTGGATGGGCTACAACAGTAGAAGACCACATCAGGTTCCACTCCTGCAGGCAAGAGCAGGAATCTGAGGCTTTCCTGGGCACAGACTCAACCAAACCGGACAGTTGAAGATTAGAAAGATTGGGTCTTTTTCCAGTCTTCAACTCGAGGACCGAAGTTTTTATGGATAAACATATAAATAAACTTGTAAGCGTATAGCAGATGAGTGTTTGGTCAGCTTATCCTTCCAACCGTATCATTTTGTGGACAAAAAGCTCTCCGAACTTCAATCTTTCTAATCTTCAACTGTCCAGTTTGGTTGAGTCTGTGCCCATGATAGCCTCAGATTCCTGCTCTTGCCTGCAGGAGTGGAACCTGATGTGGTCCTCTGCTGTTGTAGCCCATCCACCTCAATGTTTTGTGCATTCTAAGATGCTTTTCTTCTCACCACGGTTGTAAAGAGTGTTTATTTGAGTTACTGCAGTATATCCTTCCTGGCAGCTCGAACCAAACTGGCCATTCTCCTCTGATCTCTCTTTTCATCACGGCGTTTCCACCCACAGAACTGTCACTCTCTCACTCAATGTTTTTTGTTTTTTGCACCATTCTGTGTAAACCCTGTACAGACTGTTGTGTGTGAAAATCCCAGAAGATCAGCAGTTTCTGAAATACTCAAACCAGCCCATCTGGTACCAAACATCCATGGCACGGGTAAAGTCACAGAGATCAGACTGTTTCTTCATTCTGATGTTTCTTCATTCTGATGTTTAATGTGAACATTAAATGAAGTGGACAGTGAGTGCATATTTATATCATGGATTTTAAATAAAACATTCTTTCTAAAACTTTCTCTGAAGCGTACATTTGGGCACAGCCATGGACAGAAATGGACAGACGACAAAAATAAATGTTATTATAAAAAGAAACCAATTTCAGTCCTCTTTTATTTCGCGGTGGTTTTTGTCCCACCCTGCTGTGGGAAGAACACAACAAGTCCTAACCACTAACAGTATGTGTGTGTGTGTGTGTGTGTGTGTGTGTGTGTTTTACGAGGTCTGAAACATGTTTTTATTCACTCTATCATTTCGAGGTGGGAGTGATGGAGGTTTCTTCAGGAACGTGATTCATCTGATTAAAGTGCTCACATCATTAGTTTATTACAATTTGCACGAGCTGTTTGAGAGATGAAAGAGTCTTGATTTTTTTCTTATGACCATAGAATTCCTACAGATTTATATATAATATAATATAATATAATATAATAAAGTCATTATATCATTATATAGAAAAATATTAGTAATGGTAACAAAAATAACAACAATAATAATAATCGTCTTTTATTATTATTATTATTATTATTATCATTATTATTATCATCATCATTATTAGACTGGGCTGTTATATATTTTCTATATTCCAAGCTCATAATTTTATCTTTGAATGTTTCCTCATGGTTTCCTTCATTTTTACACCTTCAGTTTTACTATAAATAAAAAATATTTATCTTTCCATAATGTTACGCTACATAGTGAAAAGAGCTCGTTGGTTGGATACAGTCTTATGAGGGAACAGCACCCTAAAGCAGGGTTCTCAGATGTCTTTTGTTTGAGCGTATTGGATCCGGTTCTGCTGCTCTGGAGTAAAACGTGCGCCAAGTTAAATATATATAGCACATATTATTTTATTCAGCATTCAGTGAGTCTTGTTTATCTACACAGAAGCCCGTAATAAGAGCTGGGTAAAACATCTCCTGGGTTCTTTAGTTTTAGTCTCTTTGAGTGAAACCTTAATAGTTCCATGTAGATCCTTCCTATCTTTAGCAAGGAAAGAACCCTCAGCTTTCTTCTTCCTAAGAGTAAAACGGTTCTTTGTAAATGGGTTCTATTTAGAATGTTTTCTAGGCTATAAGGAGACTCTTTGTTGTATGGTTCTAGATAAATAGAACCTTTAAGCCCTTTCCCCAGACAGAGAGCCTGAAGAACTCTTGTGAATGCTCTTTAGGTGGAGTGGAGTGGAGTTTTAGTCTGAAAAGGAACATTGTGTGACAAAACCGTTACTCTACCATGCGTTTTACAAACGTTGCAGGAATGTTATTTATGTAACGTTACACCCTGAACTGCTGAACGTTCTCTGTGTGCCGGGTTTTGCCGGTCTCGTGGTTGTGCTGTAGGTGTGGTTTAGTCTGCTGTTAGAAAACCGAGAAAATAAAACCTGTGTAGTCGTGTGTTTACAGAAAAGAAGGGGGGATTTTGTGTGGAGAGAGAGAGAGAGAGAGAGAGAGAGAGAGAGAGAGAGAGAGAGTATTTATTTGTATGAATTCATTGCTGTGTAAATAAAATTATATGGAACTGACTGCTGAAGAGATTCTTGAAACGTTTCAGATAATGCGGTAATCACGAGTCGACAAAACCAGTGAAATAAACAAATTACTGTTGCGTTTTTCTTATTACTATAGCGTGTAAAAGAAGACTTGAAATTTTTGAATAAAATATTATTATAAAGAATTTATAATACAGCGATGTGGACCTGAGAAGACTCTAATCGGCTAATTAACTCAAAACACCTTTTTACTCAAAACCCCGTTGCTCAGTGGTCCAAAGTCCTCTTTTCAGATGAAAGTAAATGTTGCATTTCATTTGGAAATCAAGGTCCCAGAGTCTGGAGGAAGAGTGGAGAGGCACAGAATCCAAGTTGCTTGAAGTCCAGTGTGAAGTTTCCACAGTCAGTGATGATTTGGGGAGCCGTGTCATCTGCTGGTGTCGGTCCACTGTGTTTTCTCGAGTCGAGAGTCGATGCAGCGTCTACCAGGAGATTTTAGAGCACTTCATGCTTCCATCTGCTGACAAGCTTTATGGAGATGCTGATTTCCTTTTCCAGCAGGACTTGGCACCTGCCCACAGAGCCGAAACTACTAGTAACTGGTTTGCTGACCATGGTGTTACTGTGCTTGATCGGCCAGCCGACTCTCCTGACCTGAATTTTATCAAGAGGAAGATGAGAGACACCAGACCCGACGATACAGACGAGCCGAAGGCCGCTATCAAAGCGACCTGGGCTTCCATAACACCTCAGCAGTGCCACAGGCTGATTGCCTCGATGCCACGCCCCATTGATGCAGTGATTCGTGCAAAAGGAGCCCCGCCCAAGTACTGAGTGCATAAATTAACATACTTTTCAGAAGGTCGACATTTCTGTATTATAAATTCTTTATTATAATACTTTGAGATACTGGATTTTTGATTTCCATGAGCTGTGAGCCGTAATCATCAACATTAAAGCAAAAAAAAGGCTTGAAATATTTCACTTTAAGTGTAATGAATCTAGAATATATGAAAGTTCCACTTTTTGAATTAAATTACGGAACAAAACGAACTTTTCCACGATATTCTAATTTTCTTCAGATGCACCTGTATACAATTCACTTATTTATATATATATATATATATATATATGTTTGTTTGTTTGTTCAACTAACAGATAGTCACATGGCTGTAGTTGAACAAACAAAAATATACACGTTGCTTGTTTGTTTGTCAGGAAGTCACATGACCGTGTCGTTAACAAAAATAAAATATACGGTAATTCTCTCACACTGCGTACTGCTGTGAGTAATGGAGTAGTATACAGTAAGTATAAACTGGTGCAGTATACATCATATAAATCTTATAGAAACATATAATTATGTGATTTTGAACACGAGCGAAATGAGAAAGTCAGATAAATTAGCTGGATGGAGTTTCTTTTGGTGATTTTTGCTTTCTATTCCCTCAGAGAGAGCAAGTTTCTGTAAGTGGAGCCCTTAAGGCTGAACAAAAAGCAGCTGAAATAGCAGAGTTCCCGAGTCGTGATGTGAATAAACATTACCGTATAAAGAAGAGCAGGGAAGCTGAGAGCAATGGGAGAGAGAGAGAGAGAGAGAGAGAGAGAAGAAGGGAAGAGTGATGTATGGCTGTTCAGACTGCACACAAAGAGATAACCTTCACATCCCTTCTTGTCCTCATGTCAGACTGAATCTCTCACACAGGAGCTTTTCAGAAGCTCCAGTCATCCTCCAGTCTCCTGTAATTTACTTCATGATTGCTGAATGTAGCAGGTGGAGGAGTGTTGTCTTATTGACTCTCTGCTCTTTCAGATGTGCTTCAGGTTGACATGTTATTTCATCGCGTGTCTGCTCTCTCTTCTACATAATTCCTCTCCGTTAATTATTATGAATGCACAATGCAATTAACGTAAATAAGAGAGCTCCATAAAAAGCATTATAAAGAGCTTATAATGTAGAAAAGGACACTGCAGACAAACAAGTCTATAAATTAACGCAGCAGGAGCAGCAGGGCTCGGGCGAGTGTGTGCCGGGTTTTAATGTCGTTATTTAATCAGCTTCTTGGTTTGCATTCATGTGTAGAAAAAAAATAAACGACCTTCAGGAGCCAGCATCGGGAGTGCGTCGATTTAAAAAGCAACGAACAATTCGCACACCTCGGGTCATACATAACAACACGAAAGGCTCTTAATTGATAAGCGCTTAAATACTTTATTTATTTATTTATTTATTTATTTATTTAAATAAGTTCAGTGTTCAAACCGGAGACATATGCTGTAGATTTATATAAAATTCAGCTCAATGTCAATATAACATGAATATAAGCCTTTGTGAACATGACATTCTGTGTCATGTGGTCGTCTGCATATTGCCGTAGCATAAGAGGAATAAAACACTCCAGGACCTGCCGTTATGGGAAAATAATCAACGTCTGGGTGCTAACAGTAACGCCATCACTTGACACTATTTTACTATAACATATATAATCTCAAATGTGATCATTTCATAATTCATGATTAGTGAATATGAATTTTTTTTTTTTTAATATTAAACAATTATTTAAAAAAACAAAAGTCATTTTAACCCTTTCATGCGCAGTGTCAATACTTATGGACTTTTTAAGGCTGTTTTGTTTTTGTTTTTTAAAAGGGAAATATAAGATGTACGTAAATCACCTCCAAATGACTTGAGAGCATTACTGATCATAACTGAACATCGACTATCCAGACTGTTTGCCGTTCTTTGTGTCTGTGGTACGTCTGTACCACCTTTTTACACACAATAACCGCAAATTTAAATAAAATAAAATAAAATAAATAGTTTCAGATTCTAACAGAATATATATTTTTTATTGTTTAACTGAAGATTCCCACAGAAATCAGCTGCATCATGTGAGTCTCAAACGGCGGACAAGAAGATTGCGGTATAAATTCCAGGTATAATGGTTTAATCCTTTTTAATCATGGTATTCCTACACATGGACAATCCATACCTTTTAACATACAGTAAATAATTAATAAAAACAAACAAACAAACATCTAAAGAATCTGCATATACAGTATTTAAAAAATAATAATAATAATTTGTGCATGAAAGGGTTAAATGCCTGACTTTAACTCTGAGCCTTTAATCCTTGTAGAAGTGTGATGAATTTCGAAATATTGATTTTGTATTTTTAAAGCATAAACCAAACTAAAATAAATATTTTTTTTGTGTATTTTACTTCTTTTCAGATGTTCCGTAAAGCAGCACTTAATGAGCTTAACCTCTTAAAAGTTTCACCGTATTTACTGAATTGTTTAGAATCGTAACTGAATAACGTGCTTTAAGGTGAAAAATGAAGAAAAATCTCTCTGTAGTTTTAGGGGTTAAAACTGAGTTTGAATCACAGACTGTTATGGATTATGTGCTCAGGGATCGAGCGCTTTAAACACCAATAAACTAGCCTTATGTTGCTGCATTTTTAACCAGCTGTAGACAGAAACACCAGGAGAAAAAATCGATTTAACAGATGGAGGGATGTAACGGGGAGGTCACGTGTGGAGAGAAATGATGGAAACAGGTATGGCTAGACGTCTGAAAAACACAGAAGTGTATTTATTTGTGAGCGGCTCTCGAGCAGAGCGCCGAGTGAGGCCTTCTCTCGCCCTTCTTTATATAAACATCCGGCCAAAACAAAAAAAAAACTTCCATTAACTCTTGTAAACCTGTGGTTATGCGGTCGAGTCTCGGTCAAAGCTGCATTCATTCACACAGAGTAAATAAACAGGCCAGGTTGCCAGATATGTGCAATAAAATCCATCCCAATGTCCATTTAAACACAAATTTAACCAAACCAAAATGCAAAATGAACCCTGTAAGTGAAGCATGTCCCCGAGTGTTTTATTCCTCTTACACCACAGCAACAATTTTTTCAGGTAGAACGGCACGTCATACTTTTATCCGTTTATAGCTACATTTAATGTTGTCCCCCGAATCAAGTTACTCCTGTTATGACTATCAAAGTGTTTCTATAGTAACAGCTCATTCCCAATGACTTGTACGTTGATATAGTTAAGGAGAAATGAAGTGTTTATGTAACGTTTATGGAAGGAGTCTCCAGTCTCAGAGCTTTGTAACGGTCAGAGGTAAAGCTGTAACTTGAAGTTTTCCGACATCTTCAGGACAGAGGAGTTTACGCTTCTTTGCGGTTTCTCTGTAACACGACAAGCTGCGATTTTCCGTCTTATTAACTTCAAGGAGAGAGAAACACGTAAAAAAAAAAAAAAAAGACGTGTCGATCTTTAATTAATAAAAAAAAAATGTTATCATTGGCAAATAGCCGTAGTGTAAGAGGAATAAAACATTTCAGGATGTGCTGTTATTGGAAAATAATCAACTAACAGTAACCGTCACTCATTATTTTACTAAACCACCACCACACACACACACACACACACACACACACACACACACACACACACACACACACACACACACACACAGTGTTTTATTCCTTAACTAGTATATTTTGCATCCATGGCTTAACTCCCACGCTTCTCTTCCACACACTATGACTGATTATAACTCACTGTAGTGTTTATTACAGCTCTGCGTCTTTATGAGCCTCTTAACAGATGACATGCTATATTAAAGAAGATGTACACATTTCCCCCGTCGGCTGTGTTTAATCTAATTTTACACTCCGTTAGTCGCCTCTGTCTCTGATCATGAATCATTAGGCCTCGTTTTATAATTAACTCGTGTCACCTGGAGGCCCGGTGGGTTCCACGGCTGTGTCTGTGTGAAACTGAAGCGGATTCGGAAGGAAATGTGGAAAAATGTGGAAAAAAGCGACACAGACGACGGACTTTTATCGCTCTGTCACATTTACGTCTGGTGAATTAAAATTTAACAAAGCAGGAAATCTAGCTCTTTAAATGCTTGTTTTTTTCCACAGAATAAATTGCTTTTTAATTCCCCAAGAATTACATTTTAATTTGTTTAGAGAAGCAAAGCATCTGAGGGCCGTAGTGGCGTAATTCAATAAAGTTTTGCGAAGATGTTTTTATGTGCAAGAGGATGTGTTCAGTGAATAATTGAAATAATATAACAACAACAACAACAACAACAACAACAACAAGTGCATTAATATACAGTTCTTAAACCTGTGACTGACCTGGAGACTGATGTGTGTGTGTGTGATATAGTATAATGTATGAACCATACAATCCCTGCTGAAAAAAAAACCCCAATAGAAACCCACGTAGACTTTGTAATAGTTTTAATGGTTGTAATGGGAATTGTATTGGTTTTAATGTAAACTGTAATGGTCCCTGTGGGTCTCTACTGGTAATTTGTTGCCTTATTTTGGTGGCATGTCATGTCTAGTGGATACCATTAAGGACCAATAATGGTTATGGTTTTAATGGTTAGCTGATGGTTTGTAATGGTATTTGTAGTGGAAATCATTAGAATGTCTGTGACGGTTTCTATTGTTTCTATTCTATCTCTTACATTTGCAAGTGATTAGCAGAAAACACAAATTAGAATTATTATTTTAGCTTTTAATTTCCTAAATGCATCCCCCCCCCACATATGCATTAATTAAAGCAGTTTGCTGTTGACATCAAGCGTGTGGTTTAAAAAGAGGAAACCGAGCGTCTACAATCTCATCGGTCTTCGTGTGTGAATCTGGAGGTACGGCTGGCGGGACATAACACTTTCCAAAGTACAAAAAAAATGAAATGTCGCTTATGAAATACAGGACCATTAAGCTTTCAGGCGAAGAGAATTTGTTGCCGTGGTCAAGATCAATCTCCCGCTTCAGATCACAGCTTTACCGCTGTCTGCTTCTGGAGCATCTCTTACACGTATCAGTCCATATAATCTGCCCTCTTCTTCTGAATGTAGTCAAATATTCCTATAGTTTTCCTGGTTTTGAATGATTTCCCAGTGATTCATGATTCATCTCCAGAGAATCGACAGGAAATTCCAGGTGAAAAAAAAAACAAAAACAAAAAAAACGCTCATTTCCTGTTGTAATGTGTCATATGTACTTCTGATACATCAGCAGGTGCACTGCTACATGGAGGTCATTATCTTAATTACAGGTTTTTGTAATTAGCTAATTGCACAGACCAAGATTACAGAATATAATTAGTTGTACATGTTGTACTTCAGGAGAAATCCTCCACAAGACTGTGCAGCATTCAGTTAAGTAATTTCTTTCTTTCTTTCTTTCAAAGCGAGGTGGCTCTGTTCTGTGGCTAAAAAATGTGGGTGCAGCTGTTTATTCTTTAGTATTTTGAAACTCAACACATCAGCCCTCTTACGCATACATGAGCTCACAAGCGCCTATGATTGGCTAGTGTCACTGTGATTGACAGGGGGGAGAGTATGCCCCTCCCGTCCAGATCGCACAGCCCATTTTAGCTCCTAGGACCCCGATCACAGATGGTTGTGTTGATGTGAACCCATGATCTCCCGACGGCATGCCGAACGCTTTTCTGTTGTGCAACACAGGAGCCAAGACTTCCAAGTACCCCGTTCACCCCCCCCCTCCCCTCCCCTCCCCAAATGTACCAGGAGCCACCCCCCCATCTGCACATGCCCGTGTCTATCATGAACTCTGAGCTGTGAGGCCGTCAGGGCCGTAATTATCATTAATTACTCCCTCTGTGGGACGATTTTTGGTGAGATATTTTTTACACCATAACACATTTTGGGTGTGTTTTGTCACCATTCACCAGCGTGCTGTCAGCTTTAATGGCTAATACAGGAAGAAGCGATTGATGTGTCAGCACGTTTTCTCAGAACGTGTGGCATCTTTATTTCAGCTGTCTGCTGTTTCTGCACTTTATTGTGCGATCTCAATGCGTCTCTGATTAATGCCTCCATCCATAAATGCATACATCAAACCCTGACTGAGTCACAGACATCAGATTTTCATCCATTCATGACTTTTTCTTTAAAGATACAAATGTTGGAATTATTGGCACCTTTTGTGAAAACATTTTAAACAGCACCCCCACAATAAATATCTAGTGAAGCCTTCTGTTCTGTCCTGGAGAGAATAGCAACCACTGAGACTCTTCCTGTAACGTTGAACAATCTTGTGTTCTGTACACAGCTTATCATAAGACTTCAGTAATCCATACACATTGGTATTCTTCTATATTCTTTACACTTTGGTGCGCTGTAAGACTTCAGCATTCCATACACATTGGTATTCTGTTTAATGTTTCAGTGTTCGATACATTTCATTATACCACGTTGAATTCTCGAATCTGATTGGTCAGAAGGTGTGCATTATTTTCGTATAACCGCTGTAGTAACGAGAGGCCGGTGAGGGAAACGACTGTTTATCGCAGCTATAACGTAAGTGAGAACAAGAGCTAACTTGTCTCTTGGACGTTCCACAACATTAAATCTACTTATAAACCATTTAAATGCGCAATGTGTCTCTCATTAATAAATTAAACATTGACTGTGTGGTTATACAAAAATAACGCAGTCTATTATTTATTTTCGTATATCAGCCAGATCCGTGGTGTGTTATTCCTTCTGTACACTCTGGTATTCTGTAAGACTTCAGGATTCCATACACGTTGGTATTTCATACACTTTATTGTTTTATACACTTCAGTATTCCTGCACTTAATACTTTCTGTAATGTCTGGTGAGGTTGGAGACCCTCGTAGAGGATCTTACGCGCTCATATGTTCTCTTTCTGGCACAATTTTGACTGTTCCAGACTTTTTGAAACGTCTTATTACAGCCCTGGATGTGTTTACTTATTTTTATGTAGATCAACAAACATCCCCTTTTGTGCTGAAACCTTTCTGATTTTCTCCACGGCGATGGACGACAAAACGATTTTCCATTTGTACAAACCTCAAATGTGAATGGAAGGCAACAAGAGAGGAGGCTGTAGGGAATAAAACCAGTTTTTCTTTTTCTTTTCAAGGCAAACAATTTGTTTGGATTTAGGGGTATAAATAGTTTCGTAAGGATACGGGACTGTGCAAAAGTTTTAGACACCCTATTTTTTTTTAGTACAGACTTTGCTATAGATTTTTTTAAAAATCTTATGACGTCTACGTGATCAAGTCGGTACAAAAAACATTTTAGATTCCCAAACATTAGTTTTCGAGCACAAAATGTTATAAATGTTACAGAAAAATGTTTGTATGTCATTAAAGAAAGCAGCGTATTACGTAAGAGACACTTTTCAGACAGTAAACACAATGAAGGCTGCTGGGTTTCACTGCAGAAATAAGAAGCGAGTGCGAAAGTCAAAGTGTCCAGAAGAACTGTGTCTGGTTCTGCAAGATGCTCAATAAAACTCACCAGCTCATTTCCTTATAAAACTGCACACATTGTACCGGAGACTACTGTTTTTATTTTTTTCTCACCAAATATTGACTTTGTTTCATTTACTACTGTTTACTGTTTATTTTTTTTTTTAAATGTAGAAACATTTAATTTCATTATTTTGAAGGCATCTTTGCTCTACAGCATTTCTTTGCATGTGTCTAAAACTTTTGCCCATTACTGTATATTTGTGACATCAAATGCTTGTTTGTAAACAAATAAGTTTTTATGAGAAAGATTTTAGATTTAGAGGTCGTTCCTCAACACTACGTTAAATCACAGATGTTTATTTAAACCTGAAACGTGACAAAACCAGGAAAAAATGGCTGCACTTTGTTGACCTTGAACCTGACAGCCTGGGTATAAATTTGCACACACAAAGTTTTACCCCAGATATGTTTTTGAGACAAAATGTTGTTCTTTAAAAAAAAAAAAAAAAAAAAAAAAAAGTGAAGGGTGAGTAGTTCTTCAAGGGTTGTTTGAAGATTCTTTAAGGGTTTATGGGATCTTAGCTTCCACAAATTGGTTCTTCATGGAAACCCTTCTGATAGATAAACATTTAGTTGTAGAATGTTTAAGGAACAACCAAATATCATGTATAATATTTATTCTATACTCTATATAAGGGTGCCAATAATTATGGATTTGCCTGTATATCCCTAGCTATTTCTTTTTTCTTTTTTGTTGGTGAAAATGCAGTTCCTCGGTTCCACAGCAGGAGGACACCAAGCTGTCAATTTCCTAAATAGTAGAACAGCAGAGTGGAACAAGGTTTCATCCTCCTTTTATTTCATTTTCTCTCTAAATAAATTCTGCGGGTCTCCGACTGAGACAGATCTGGTCTGGTTTTCTGTGTTTCCTCTGCTCCATTTTCCCGAAATAACAACTCCATTTTCTCTCTCTCTCACTCTCTCCGTTCTCGAGGTTCTCCGTCTCAGTGAATTCATTTCCAGTGTTATTTTCTTCTGTAGTTTCCCACGTCGTTGCAATCTGCGAGCGGTTAATTAGTGTTTCACAGCAACGCTTCAGATTCTCCATAGATTTCTCTGCAGCTCCTCACTCTAATGAAGATGACATTCATTATTTTTTATTTTTTATCAATGTCTCAGTCATCCATGTCGTTGAAATTTCAAGCGTTCAGGGGACTAAACGTGGAGCTGGATGCTTTAATCTGAGGAACCGATCAATGTTTCTGTCAGGACAAAACATCTCCAGCATTATAGCAGCGAATGATTTACACACTCGGGGGGAAAAACAAGGGTTCCTTGAGGGTTCTTAATAATAATAATAATAATAATAATAATAATAATAATAATGAATGTACATTATATCAGATTATCTTTATAGGGTTCTCTAGAGTTCTGTTGGTGGTTAAGGGTTCGAAAGTTTGGCTTAGAACCCTTTTTTCTGAAAACACTGTTCTACATACAGTGTTAAAGGGTTCCTCGAAAGGGACAAATTGAAGAACTCACCTTATATATCTGTTCAGTACAGATAATAATAATCGGTAATGCTGCTTCAACATCCAAATCCTGAGCTTTCACATACACTCACCGTCCACTTTATTAGGAACACCCGTACACCTGCTCATTGACGCAGTTATCTAATCTACAGGACGGTGCGAAAAACAAAAAAAACATCCTGTGAGCGGAGGGCAGAGCCTGCAGACCCTCCGGTCACAGGATGTTTTTTGTTTTTCGCACCATTCTGTGTGAAAATCCCAAGAGGTCAGCAGTTTCTGAAATACTCAGACACGCCCATCAACCATGCCACGATCAAAGTCACAGAGATCAGACTGTTTCCCCATCCTGATGTTTGACGTGAACATTAACTGAAGCTCTTGATCTGTATCTGTAGGATTTAATGCATTACGCTGCTGCCACATGATTGGCTGATCAGATAACTGCATGAATGTACATGTGTACGGGTGTTCCTAATAAAGTGGATGGTGAGTACATGGTAAAATAATTGAGTTCCAGAATAAACGCAAATGTCGTGGTTGGAAGTGATGTTTTTTTTGTGCTGTATATACTGTAAATCCTGCTGTGTTTTAAATTCTAATAGCTTCTGTTTAACGAGCAACTAGCACAGAGAGGACTGTGGATGGTTCAAACTCTGCAGATTTATTTTTTGGTGAAAATGTGATTTGTGAAAAGTTATAAACTTTTTCCTTATATACAGCATGCTGTAATTGTGCATTGCATCATTTTTCAGGTCAATGACAGATAAATTATTATGCTTCTCTTCACGCTGAATTTAAATTGTGCTTTTCTGGCTGAAAACAAAGTGTGTGTGTGTGTGTGTGTGTGTGTGTGTGTGTGTGTGTGTGTGTGTGTGTGTGTGTGTGTGTGTGTGTGTGTATAGCTCTAGTCCTTTAGCAGAAATTATGCACCATCCATTATTTGCGTATCTGATGTTATCCAATATTTTCCTTCCCATTTATTAAACACGCATCGGCTCGAACTCTGAAATATGAGTGTATTCAGTGTAATGGCGTAACGCTATTTATAAAAATTGCAGAGGAGTAGAAAAATTGTTTTGTGTGCTAACATGAGCAACAGATCAGCTTGTTTCGGAGTTTTTAATTCTCTGCCATTCCGTCATAATCAGATTTACATATCTGGTATTATTGACTGTGCAGTCCACTGGAACTTTCTGGAAGAATCTGGATGAATGAGCCCCCTGAAGGACAGATGTGCCCCACACACACACACACACACACACACACACAAAGAGAGCGAGTGAATGAGTGTTAAATGAAAGTGTTAATGTAATCCAGCAGTGAGTGATATCTCTGTTCAATCTGAAACAGGGATTAGTGTGTGATGGATGTGTAACAGTGTGTAACAGCACCTGTATCGCTCTCTTCCTTCCTTTCTCGCTTCTTCTCTCCGCTCTTTATGCTCTCCATCAGTGCAGTCCTCATTTCTTCACAGACTCTCCTTCAATCAGGAGACGTGACTGCAATATCACAGTGTCATTAAGGCTGGGGTTTTACTCGTTCGCACACTCGCCCGAGTACCTTTTGTATGTACGTACGATTAAAAGCGACGTCCGCTAGGGGGCAGGTCCGAGCCCAAACATCCCTGTCTGACAGGTTCCCATAGCGACCTGTAAACCGTTTAAGGCCGCAGTCAGAGTTCAGGCTAACACGCGTAACTACAGACTTACGTGCTACTGAGAGCTGCATGTGAGATTCAGATTTCAGGCACCTCAGGCTTCCACAAGATACGATTTCTAATTCTTAAAGCAGATTCAATATTTGATGATGCCACCTGCTACGATACGATACGATATGATGTGATACCATTTAGCATTCTCCGATCAATATGTTACCAGTTTTGTTCAGAATCTGGAGTAGGCCTACTGTTCTCAATTCTCAAATGATGACTATGTAGAGTCACCTAGGAAGTCTGTTATTAATTATTAGGGGGCCAAGCACCAAAGGTGCGTAGGAACCTTATTGTTATTCTACCTTTCCTTTTTCTTCTTCTTCTTTTTCTTCTTCTTCTTGCTCGGTTGTCTATGGCAGCCCATAGAACTGTCTGGTAAAAAGTTGTGAAATTTAGCACACTGATTGGGGAGGGTCTAAGGAACATTCTGACCAAATTTGGGCCAAACGCTGCCAACACTCTAGTGCCACCATCGGGTCAAATTTGGAAGTCATAACCTTTGAACAGCGTGACCAAAATTTAAAAGCCAGGCATCGCTGGATTCCCTGGGTCGAGACGAGTTCAATGCTCCCTTTGACATCAATTTCCGCCTAATTAGATTTTCTGCCGTCTTCAAGGTTAAAGGTTCTTTATTTGTCACATACATATTACGTACATGCAGTGAAATGTTTTTGCTTAATTTGTCCAATCATCACCAAATTTAGCATACATCATCTTCAGAGTAAGGCTCACAAAATTAGCAAAAGAATTTTGAATACTCCAAACGGTTTCCTCGTAACGGGCCAACGAATCTGACAGCGAAGCTTCCAAACTGTATCTCAGCAACGACCTGACACAAATCTTGTTAGGCAAATTCAGGACCATGACCTGAGGCTGTGCAACAAATTTTGTTACAGCGCCACTTGCTGGTCAAACGTTACAATAACATGTCGAAAATGCTTCCATCTGACTGCCATTATTGCTACTCCTCCTCCAAATTATATCCAATCTTCACCAAATTTGGCACACATCATCTTGAGACCTGTCTAAACAAAACTTATCAAAGGAACTCTGATATTAAAAACCATTCCCACATAACGGACTGGCAAATACGTGAAATTACAAATCATTCTTGAATCCCTTTGCCGATAGTTATGGCTCTGTTTTCCTGTGATTGCTTATGCAACAATTCAAGCGTGTCTGTGAATGTGTGGCTCACTGAGTCTGGGTGCTTGGCCCCCAAAAATCTCTGCTTGCAGCTTTAATGATTATTTTTAATTTTAAAATGTTTTCTCGTACACACCAGTTGTCTGTCCTTTTTCGATAAAAATCAATTTATGATTGTTGCCTCGATTCATTTCCATCGTTGCCTTTTAAATCAATCCATCGTTCCAAATTGTCTGATCGTTACACCCCTACTTTCACTTTGCTCTGATTTTATTTAGGTGAACTTTGACCAATCAGAAATAAGAAGTGGGCTTTTTGGACGGTGAAAAAAACATTATGCTTATTGTTAAGCATCAGTCACACCAAACATTTGCCTTAGTTTTTTCTTAATGTTGCTGGAAAAAAAAAAAATTCAATGAAAATCCAGTGTTACAGTGACCTAACACCATCAGAAGGATATAATGTTGAAGCGTATGATCACAGGATCAGTTAGTCTACATGCTACGGAGAAACGGAAATCGTATGCAAAAACAACATACTGTGCTTTTTTGTGTGTATCGCCATTTAATATCTAACTTTCAGTATTTTCTCTTCTTCATTAACGTGTTTAGTGTTTTTCTTTCATGTCAGTAATAAAAGTGTAAAGAGCTCTCTCACCTGTGTTTATGACAGGCCCGTGCATGTGGACTCTGAATAAAAATTCTCAGCAGCAGAAAAATATTCAGCACCTCGTTATTACTTTATCATAAAGTAATAGAGATTTTTTTCGCCCCATCCAGTTGCTACTGAATGTTCTGAGAGAAATGTGAATTCTGTGTTATTGCTGTGCTGATGCTGATGAGAGAGGGATTATTTCCTGAATCCCTCAACCCTGCTCTCTGGGCACATCGTCTCTCCCTAAATCTCATCTAATACGGTTGGAAACAATTGAAGAGGGATTTTGATGGCAATTAACCAGAACAGCAGACCATCACAGACAAATACGCAGTCCAAATCTCTGGTGTGTAAACACAATGCTGTACACACAAAGCAGCAAACAAAATGGGACCAGTGAGGTCTTATATTCCGTTCACTGATGGCTGATGGATGATGGCTGTCTCCTTGGCATCTCATTTGGCAAAATATTTGTGTAAGAGACACAGAAAGTCATTATAACATGGAATTAAAATATGAACTTCACATCTGAATAGTTAATTTAATTGTTTACCTTCTGGCAACTGAATACGAATACATCACAGGGAATGAACAGCTATTGTGTTCTAATTGAATACAAATACAGATATGAATAGGAGGAGCACTACTTAGGTTTTTTTTAAAAAGCTTGACTAGACTAGATTTGATCGGGACGCAAGTATGAAGCTCACGGGACAAATAATGATCATGCTCATCGACGTGAACGTTTCTGATTTTTCTGGATTGTAACAAACCCAAACCAAGTAGATCTCAATGCCACCAGCGACGACGGCGACGCCTCCACCGCCAACAAGTCTGGTCCTTCTTGTTACTAATTTGTATGCCAGAAAAAAAAAAAACCTTAAAATACAGTACGCTCCAAACAGAGAGGAAGCTACTGAAGAAAACTATTTCAGACATGTGACCTTGCCGTGACCTTGACCGTGTTTGGATCAATTCCAAAATCTACAACCCCAATTGAGGAGTGATTTGTAAATGTACTTTGACTTTGTATTTTAAACAAAAGAAAAATGTATAAAGACAAGGTATTTGATGTTTTACCTAATCAACTGCGTAGTTTGTAGAAGATAAACATTTATTTTGAAATTGATGCATGCAACACGTTCCAAAAAAGTTGGGACAGGGACAATTTAGGACTAATAGCGATGTGAGAAGTCGAAATAAGAAGGTGACGTGAAACAGGTGAGGCAGTCGTCTAATCATAGTATATAAGGAGCCTCCAAAAAAAGGACTAGTCTTTCAAGAGCAAGGATGGGTCGAGGCTCGCCGATCTGCCAACAGAATAATCCAACACTTTGAGAACAACATTCCCCACAAATTGGGGACAAATTGGTAGGATTTGGGGTTTTTAACCTTCTACAGTGCACAATATAATTAAAAGATTCAAGGAATCCGGTCAAATCTCGGTGCGTAAAGGGCGAGGCCGAAAACCGCTTCTGAATGGGCGTGATCTCCGACCCCTCAGACGTCACCGTCTTAAAAACCGTCACGAGTCTGTAATGGAGATCCTGACATGGGCTCGGGAATACTTTGGTCAGTCAACACCATTCGCCGCTGCATCCACAGATGCAAGTTAAGGCTTTACTATGCAAAGCAGAAGCCGTACATCAACACTGTCCTGAAGCTCCGCCCACTTCTCTGGGCTCGGTCTCATCTGAGATGGACAGTAGCACAGTGGAATCGTGCTTTTTTAAAACTACTCTGTATAAAGCCTACAAACATTCAACCAGTCGTTCTTTAGATATTGAGAATCTCACTATAATCATGACAACAATCTAACAATAAACAACAGTTCTTTGATTTGGGAAAGACATTATTGTTTTGAAAGACTCGGTTCGTGTCACCGTGAAAATTAAAGGTGTAGTTCACCCAGAAATGAAAATTCTGTCATCATTTACTCACCCTCATATTGTTCCAAAACTGTATGACTGACTTTCTTCTGTGGAACATAAAAAAGATATTTTGAGAAATGTCTCAGTATTTTTTTTGTCAATACAATGGAAGTCAATGGGCACCAAAAACTGTTTGGTTACCAACATTCTTCAAAATATCTTCTTTTGTGTTCTGCAGAAGAAAGAAATACATACAGGTTTGGAACGACATGAGGGTGAGGAAATGACAATGTTTGGGTGAACTATCCCTTTAAATTCACATTTTTTTGGATTTTTTTTATGTACTTGAATAATCAATACTCAAGTTATGCACTAGACATTATATGTAATTAATCAATTGCTAATTTATTGTAATATATTTAACTTTCTGTAACATAAATTGTTAGATCGTTCCACTCTTAGTAAAAAATATAAAATGACTGAAAGTGTTCATTATAAACAGAATAAGAGAAAATAAAGTAAATCCTGACAGAGTTAATGAAGCTGAAGACATTTTCACGCTGACCTGATCTCAGGAAAAACATACAGGAGCTGCAGTGAAGGAAAGCCGTTTATTTCTATTTTGAACAATTAAAATGGTAAGAATTGTAAGCCACAGCTGCTTTTCCCACCTTATCATTAACCCACGACAGCTTTTCACACTTTACCGCATGTACACACTGTACATCTTGAATGAATGTTTATGACTTTGCAATCATGAGCTGCTTCTGATGTTCCATATAAGAAGAAAGAGACGAAAGGTGATCTCCTACGTCCTCAGCATGGAGGCGTCTTTAGAGATATAAATAACATAAACAGTCTCACAGCTCCAAAATGCCCATGAGATGAATTATACTTTTTTTTTTTTTTTTTTCCATTTTGGTGTAATTTCAGAAGTCCTCGCTTTTATTTATGTTCATGAGAATAGATTTTAACAGGAAATGATACGTCGGTCATCAAATCTCAAAAAAAGTTCCCGAGGGGAGGAAACGTCTCCGTAAGGGAATTTGTTTCATGTTGTCGTTGTTGTTGACGTTGCTGATGAAAGAGTGCAGAACATTTCACAGCACTTCTTGCTTTTCTGCGTGCCTTTCATCTCGAGGCTAATGGTTTTCACAGAAAGCCTTTATTCACTAACGTTTCTGTCAGCGTGGAGCAGTTTAACACGACTGTTCTATCAACACACACAACCTCATCAAGATATCATTCAGGAAGTATCAGTCGAGTGGAATAAAATGTCCAAACATGCACTAATTATAAATCTAATGCAAGAATGATTATAAATTCATTACAAATCACATTTGAAATAAGAACTGAATTAATACTACTGTACTTCTACAGCATTATTATAATTTTTTAAAGCTGTGAAGTTACTTCATTTTACAGGAAGTACAATTTTATATTTGTAGTTAACTGGGAACTTTATTGCATTGCACACATCACGCAATCAAGGAATAACTCACTGTGTCTGTTGCTGCTTTATTCCTCTTTTACCACAGCAACTGGGCAACGATTACATTTTTATTTATTTATTAAAGGTCGACACGTTTAATCTTCTCGCTCTCTTCAAGTTGATAAGACAAAAAAACAAAACGCGGCTTGTCGTGTTACCGAGAAACCGCAAAGAAGCGTAAACTCCTCTGTCCTGAAGATGTCAGGAAACTGAAAGTTACAGCTTTACAAAGCGCTGACACTGGAGACTCCTTCCACAAAGGTTTTAATTAAATTACTGCATACCTATTAGAAACGATAACGTATTAGAACGAGTGCAGTAACCTGTGATGTGCACCTGCACTACTCTAAGAGCTGCTGTTATAGAAAACTAATCAACACCTTCTGACCAATCACAATCCAGAACTCAGCAGCTCTGTGGTTTACACTGCTGTGCATTTAAAAAGTTTACATCCCTTTAGAGTTCTTTGGTTGTCCCTCTGGGGGAACCCCAACAGGTTATATGTAGAACCTTAGTGTTTCCCAGTCACAAACTGTTCCTATAGAAGTAGAACCTTTTTTTTTGGGAAGCTAAGAACGCTTAATTATACAATGAACCCTTGAAGACCCCCCCCTTTTTTTTAAGAGAGTGTGTATTAACTGGGTAAGCGTGTGCTACAAACCCTTAGAACCTTTCTTCTTAATATCTAGAACCTGTCAGCAGTTTAACATTTAGCGTCTTGGTATTTGGTTCCAAGGGTTCTTCACGGGTTCTTTAAGGGTATGTTGGATAACTAAGGGTCCTAACCCGAACACTTTCTGATAGGGAAACACTCTGTTGTAGGGTTCTACATAGAATCTTTAAGAGATCCACCTAGAAGAACAAACAAAGAACCATTAATGGTTGAAATCTTCAAAAAGTGTATCTATAATTTCTGAAATGATTAATGATTAATAATTAAAAAAATTAAAAAAAAAAGTTACTCTAGAACCTTTAAGGGTTCTTCTGCTTGTAAGCTAAGCTAATAACCCTTCATTTTTCAATGAACCCTTAAAGAACCCATTTTTTTCTAAGAGTGTGTGTATTAAATGTCTACAAACTCCAAATCATTGCTCATTATTTCCTTCTTAATATCTGGAACCTGTTTCACGTTTAGCTTCATGCTATGTGGTAACCTCAAGGACCGAGGGTTCTTCAAGGGATCTTTAAGAGATCGTTGGATCATTCTTCGAAGCAAAGATGCTTTCAAATAATTTCCAAAAAGTATCTAAATCACAATATTTGGTGACGATTTAAACCTCAGCATCAGTTCTTATACAGTATATGAATATATTAATTACTGGACAAATAATACAAATATTTTTCTTGTTCTTATTATTGATTTGTTGTTATTTGAATGCGAAAACAGCAGCCAATAACATTTAAGATAGTAAGATATAAAATCAAAATAATGTAAAAGTATATTTGTTAACGCATACTGTGTGATACAGCATGCTGTATAAATATATTTTATAATATGCAGATTATTGCTGCTTTTCATTAGCGGTGTGAAAAATTGTTTATTTATTATTTTATATCATTATACTCGTATTAAATATTTAATATGATACAGTATAATATGACATTTTATTCTATATTTTAACTTTAAAAAAAGTACTACAGTAGTGCACAAGGTTAATTAATTAATTAATTGATTGATTGATTGATTGATTTATTAAAACTTAATTAAAAAAAAGTGGCACCAAACAAACAATTTCTCAGGTTTTCTAGAATAAATATAAATATATTGCACGGTATTTTTCAGTATATATGATGATATTTTTTCAAATATGAGGATCTGTTTAAAATGCAATTTCAATCGTGCACTTAATTAAATCATAAATAATAAATATTAACAGACTAAAACATTCATTTAGAGTTTGATAGCTGGAGAAAAATCAGTTCTGCAAAACCTTCAGTGCAACGTATTTGTATGCTAGATGCTACTTTCTGAAATTATCGGATAATTCCCTCCGCAATCATTATCAATCAGCTCCTGCTGCGGCGCCGACGTGGCGGATCAGAACCCGAGAGCATTCTGCTGGAAAGAAGAAAAAAAAAAACATCCATCATCATCATCATCTTCACCGAGCTGTCGATTCTGACTGAGAGACAATTTACTGAAACACTGCGTATTAAGGAGAATCTTCTAGAAACCTGACCTGGGATTTAGGATGAGTAAAAATAATATACATGCAGCATGGCAAAGGAGAACACGTAGACTTAATATAGTGTGCAAAAGTATTAGAACCTCTAAATGTCCTGTATATGTTTTGTTTATTTGATGAATTTTGCCTTAAAATGTCAGAAATATCTTCAGCATTAGAGCATGTATCATGGACAAATTGCTCATTAGGGATAAATTCATACATTTAAAATCTATATCCTGAATTTATATATTTCTGTAAAGCGGCTTTGGGAAAATGTCCATTGTTAAAAGCGCTATACAAATAAAACTGAATTGAACTGAAAGTCTGCTGAAGAACCGTAGAGGTTCTCCAAAATGCAAACTTTGAAAGCATCTTTGCTTCGAAGAATGATCCAACGATCTCTTAAAGATCCCTTGAAGAACCCTCGGTCCTTGAGGTTACCACATACCGTGAAGCTAAACGTTAAACAGGTTCCAGATATTAAGAAGAAAATAATAATGAGCAATGATTTGGAGTTTGTAGACATTTAATACACACACTCTTAGAAAAAATGGTTCTTTAAGGGTTCATTGGAAAATGAAGGTTCTTCGCTTTCAAGAAAGGGTTCTACTTACAATCCTTTCTAATAGAAAAACACTGTTTTATAAGGTTCTACATAAAATGTGGATCTTTCAATGGATCCACACATGAACAAGCAGAGGAACCCTGAAAGATTCTATGTAGAATCCTACAGCAGAGTGGTTCCCTATCAGAAAGTGTTCAAAGTAGAACCCTTATAGGGGGGTTAGGACCCTTAATTATCCAACATACCCTTGAAGAACCTGTAAAGAACCCTTGGAACCAAATACCAAGAAGCTAAATGTTCTAAAAGCTAAAAACTGCAGACAGGTTCTAGATATTAAGAAGAAAGGTTCTAAGAGTTTGTAGCACACGCTTACCCAGTTAATACACACACTCTTAGAGGAAAAAAGGGTTCTTCGAGGGTTCATTGTATAATTAAGGGTTCTTAGCTTCCCAAAAAAAAAGGTTCTACTTCTATAGGAACAGTTTGTGACTGGGAAACACTAAGGTTCTACATATAACCTGTTGGGGTTCCCCCAGAGGGACAACCAAAGAACTCTAAAGGGATGTAAACTTTTTAAATGCACGGCAGTGTAAACCACAGAGCTGCTGAGTTCTGGATT
This sequence comes from Cranoglanis bouderius, assembly GCA_023630585.1. Lineage (NCBI taxonomy): Eukaryota > Metazoa > Chordata > Actinopteri > Siluriformes > Cranoglanididae > Cranoglanis > Cranoglanis bouderius. The sequence continues at coordinate 1,469,843 of CM042566.1, forward strand.
GTGATTGGTCAGAAGGTGTTGATTAGTTTTCTATAACAGCAGCTCTTAGAGTAGTGCAGGTGCACATCACAGGTTACCGGACTCGTTCTAATACGTTATCGTTTCTAATAGGTATGCAGTAATTTAATTAAAACATGTATTTAAAGCAGCACACAGTGGTTTATTCCATGCATGATGTGTGAACAGGATTAAACTCTCCTCCACACAGCTCTTAGACAGCATTCCTCAGATGTTTAAGTGCACTCAGGAGAGAACGCCAGTCTCGAGAAGAAAGACGAATAATTCAGAATCTGGTTTTAGGGTCACTAGATCCACAGCCTGTGCAGGATATTTAATGAATAATATTTTTAAGGTTGAACATGTAGCAGAAATATGCGGCTCTGAGTGGAGGTGGAGCTGAGGAGACGGAGGAAGTGACACAGAGACGCTGGACAAGGAGAGGAACTTTCACTCAGATTCCTGACACTTCTTGACATTTTGGCACTGCAGTGTTCTCTCTCTCTCTCTCTCTCTCTCTCTCTCTCTCTCTCTCTCTCTCTCTCTGTATTTTATTTTCTATCTCTTATCTTATTTATTTCTGTATCTCTCAGTGTGTGTCTCTTTCCCCATCTCTCTGTTTCTCTCTCTCTCTCTTTTATCTTATCTATCTTTATTTCTCTCTCTCTCCCTTTCTCTGTCTGTCTCTCTTTCTCTGTCTAACTCTGTCTCTATCTTATCTGTTTCTTTCTGTCTCTCTCTTTCAGTCTGTCTCTCTATCTCTCCCTGTCTGCCACTCTTTTTCTATTTTCTGATCTATCTCTTATCATATTTATCGCTCACTCTCAGCCTCTCTCTCTCTCTCTGTATTTTCTGATCTATCTCTTATCTTATTCATCTCTCACTCTCTGTGTCTCTCAGTGTGTCTCTCTTTCCCCATCTCTCTGTTTCTCTCTCTCTCTTTCCTTCTGTCTCTCCCTTTCTGTCTCTCTCTCTCGCTCTTTTATCTTATCTATCTTTATTTCTCTCTCTCTCTCTCTCTCTCTCTCTCTCTCTCTCTCTCCCTTTCTCTGTCTAACTCTGTCTCTATCTTATCTGTTTCTTTCTGTCTCTCTCTCTCTCTTTGGGTCTGTCTCTCTATCTCTCCATCTCTCTCTGTCTCACTGTCTAAATCTCTATTTCTATTTTCTGATCTATCTCTTATCTTATTTATCTCTCACTCTCAGCTTGTGTGTGTGTGTGTGTGTGTGTGTGTGTGTGTGTGTGTCTCTCTCTCTCTCTCTTTTCCCATCTCTCTGTTTCTCTCTCTTTCCTTCTGTCTTTCCCTTTCCGTCTCTCTCTCTCTCTATCTTATCTCTCTTTATTTATCTCTCTGTAACTCTCTCTCCCTTTCACTGTCTCTCTTTCTCTGTCTATCTCTGTCTCTATCTGTTTCTTTCTGTCTCTCTCTCTTTCTGTCTGTCTATCTCTCTATTTCTCTCTCTGTATTTTCTGATCTATCCCTTATCTTATTTATATCTCTGTACCTCTCACTCTCTATCTGTCTCTCTGTGTGTCTCTTTCTCTTTCTGTCTCTCTCTCTCTTTGTATCTCTCTCACTCTCATCTTATCTATCTCATATCTTATTCATCTCTCTGTCTCTCTCACTCTCTAGTTCTATCTCTGTCTTTCTCTCTCTCTCTCTCTCTCTCTCTCTCTCTCTCTCTCTCTCTCTCTCTCTCTCATCTTATCTATCTCATATCTTATTCATCTCTCTGTCTCACTCTCTAGTTCTGTCTCTGTCTTTCTGTGTGTGTGTGTGTGTGTCTCTCTCTCTCTCTCTCTCTCTCTCTCTCTCTCTCTCTCTGTAAGTAGGCCAGATTTAATCACCCACTGTCGTTTCCTCTAAATTATTTTCTCATCCTTTCTCAAACAGAGGTCAGCCATTTTAGCTTGGATTAATTGATGTATAATTCATGTTTATAGCACAGACAGACTCACAGCACATGTATAATTCATTAATGCTCTCGTTCCCACGCCGCGCTGTCAGACTTTCTGTCACGTGTCATTCTCTCCCCCGTGTTTACAGTACGGCGCTCAGCTGAGTTGTTCTTACCCATAATGCATCGTAAATCCAGTGTACAGATCATTCTGCAGTTTAATGCATACGCAGAATTCCAGAATATTCCTGGTATTCCTCTTCCTAATCCTGCTCGAAGTCATTTATTCATCGTCAGTAAGTGCTGCGTCCTGGTCAGGGTCGCGGTGTGTATCCCGGGAACGCTGGGTGTGAGGAGGGAATACACCCTGGATACATGGCAGTCCATTGCAGGGCGCACACACACACACACACACACACACACACACACACACACACACACACACACACACACTAGATTCATATTAATAAAACCAGTGGATTTTTATAATTAATTATCTTTTTTTTCCCCCCTATGAAATAGTGAGCTGGTGCAGTTTTCCGTGAACAGTCACACTGACCTTGACTTTATATAAAGGTCACGCAGAAAGGCAGAAATGATAAAGCGCAACTGTTGTGTTGTCTCGGCTTTAACGCATCCGCGTCATCATATTAGATCATATTAGCTCGTCATCAGCCTGTTAATGAGCTAAATAAGGTGTGTTAAAGCAGAAAAACACACAACGGCTCAGTGACGAGGAGCTTCCACTGATATAAACACTGTTTTTCACAAAGCAATACCGAGGTTTAATTTTCACCCAAAGCCACGAACACTCTAATTAATATTCATTAAAAAAAAAAGCTAAAGGCGGCACTTTTTAAAAAAAATTTTTATTTCATAACACTGCAGAGCACTTTCAAAAATAATGAACATCGTTTTAGCCTTCGCGCTTCGTCCAGCAATTTCACGTTTTGAATAATGTCCTCTCTGCCGGATTTAGATCGTTTTCTCCTCCTCATGCATTAACATTGAGAACCATTCGGAAATTATTTATTTTTTGCACAACGCGCTTTCAAGTGGCTCGTCATCCTCACACAAATACAGCATCGGTTTATCACAAGTGCTTTATAAACACCGCCGCCGCCTCGCTAAACAGCCTGATGTCAGAAAGTGGTGATGAATCGAGATCGTATCTGCGCGCAGCTGAAAATAAAATGTCTATTTATCACACAATAACACCACGATCTCCAAGAATGAGGGCTAACAACACGCTAAACAACCTGCCTAATAATTTTAACCATGCTATATAACAGTTAGCTTCATATTAGCTAGCCTGTTAGTGAAACGATCAACTGTTCAAAGTACATAAGTAAATAATATGATGGTTCGATTTATGGATTTACGTTAGCCAACCTCCCTACGATCTTTGCTAATGATTGTAATAGTTCGCTTAATGTTAACCTGGCTAATGATTTTAATGTCAATTAGCTTGCTAACGACTTCACTAGTGAACCTTTGTACCTAACTAGCTTGACAGCGACCTTAATTTTAAACACACTATACTCGTATAATAGCTAATAGGTAATGTTCCTAGTAACCCTGGTTACTGGTTTAACACTTAGTAGCTTGTTAGTGAAATTGGCTACTATTGCATGTACACAGTATTATAGCTCATGTTAGCTTGCTTGCTAGCGAAGCTGGCTAATGGTTTTAATGTAAATTAGCCTGCTAGTGAGCTCAGTTAGCTCAGCTTAGCTTGTTGCTGCCTTGTTAATGTTAACTTGCTTAATTTGCTAGCAAATCTGGTTAATGTTTAAGTAAAATATAAATAGTTAAGCAGTGCTAGCTAGCTTGCTAATGAACGTAGCTACCGACTTAATATTAACTAGCTTGCTAGCCGATCCGGCTGCTGTTTTAATTACACAATACATTATTTAGATTAATGTTAGTTAACCTTCTTACAATCTTTGCTGATGGTTTTAACCACACTTTATAACAGTTAGCTACAAACTTGGCTAATGGATATTATGTGAACTAGCCTGCTAGTGACCTTGGCTAAAGATTTTAATGACACTGTAATAGCTAATGATAGCTAGCTAGCTAGTGGACTTGGAGACTAATTTGAATGTTAATTAGCTTGCTCCTCTTTTGATTACTGAGTCAGGTTTTAAATCAATGAATCTTTTTGGTCATGACTGAGATTCGCTCCTCCCTCGTTCACTGAGTCAGTTTTCAAATCAATGAATGATTCAGTCCTCTTTTTAATCACTGACTCAGTGTTTAAATTAGTGAATCTTTTTGTTTATGACCGAGATTCGCTCCTCTCTCGTGCAGAGAGTCAGAATAAAGAATTTGGTGAATTTGCTCCTCTCGTTTTATTTGACTCAGTGTTCAAATCAGTGAATCGTTTCGGCCATGACTGAGTAAACTACGCGACTGAACGAATCTGAGCGAATCGTAATGAATCGTTTAACTGAACTAGGGCCGCAACAACTAATCGATAAAATCGATAGTAATCGATCATTAAAATGATCGACGACGAATTTCTTCATGGATTAGTTGGGTCAGTGACGTCACTTCACAATGGTGAAAAACGCATCTCTGTGGATGAAACACATCTGAAAGACAGCGGAGGTCACAGAGTGAGCTGCTGCGGGAAAAGTGCACGGTCCGGGTCGTCCAACACGTGAGAATGTTTTATATCAAACGCTTCAAATAAACTCCTGAGTGCATTAACGTGGCTTTTGTCGCGTCAGACGCTGCGACAGATGCGTGTGCTGTTTAACGTGATCCAGACGCGTTCTCTTCAGCGCAGAAATGACATTTTTACCTTTATATCCTTATCTGTAAATGTTAGAGATTCACACCAGTATTTCCATTTTACGTAAAGCCTCGTCCCGACGGCGAGAGAGTCTCCGTTAAACTTCAATCAATGAGTCCGCGAGTCCGCGTCAATCAACCAGCGCGCAATAGAAAGGAAGCACAATAACTCTGACTGAAATATTCATTTTGATCAAATATGTTGTTTGGTGCTATATTTAGAAACAAAAGTCATTTGTGTTGTTTATGAGAGCAGTAACTGTAACGGGGTTATAACATGTAATTGTATATAAACGTAAGAAGTGTCGCACGTGTTCAGATGAGTGAACGTGTGAGTTACTGCAGAACGTCGACCTCTCACCAGTTAACACTCAGTTTGTGCTTTTGTGTTTTTCTTTTTCTGATTTAACGTCTGATTTAAAGCTTGTGGACAATCAGAATGTTATAATGTTAATATTTTTAAAAATCCTTTGCACAATGTATAGCACAGCCCACATAGATACCTTTAATACCTGTTTCATAGCCTTCAGTTTGCACAATGTTTGAAGGACAGCATTGGGTAGAATGTGAAATAACATGTTTTATTTTTTTGGAAAAAATACTTAAGATAAAAATCGGCCTTTTAACCCAATTAATTATTTACATTTATAGCATTTAGCGGACGCCCTTATCCAGAGCGACGTACAAGAGTGCTTTAAATTCTCCATCAATGAATACTTCATTTCTGGTTCGTACGACTACAACGAAGTGCACTGAACACAAACCTGTTGAAAAGAGAGCAGCTGTTAGGAGGAAGAGGTACGTCTTTAGGCGTCTCTTGAAGATAGCCAGCGACTCAGCTGTTCTGACATTGATGGGAAGTTCGTTCCACCACCTTGGTGCCAGAACAGAGAAAAGTCGTGAGGCAGATCTACCTCGCATCCTGAGAGAGGGTGGGACCAGTCGAGCAGTGCTTGTTGACCTGAGGGAGCGTGGTGCGGTGCCTGGGGTGATGAGAGCTCTAAGATAAGAGGATGCTGGTCCACTTTTGGCTTTGTAGGCAAGCATCAATGTTTTGAATCTGATGCGGTGCGGCTACTGGAAGCCAGTGAAGGGAGCGCAGCGACGGGGCGGTGTGAGAGAACTTCGGGAGGTTGAAAACAAGTCGTGCAGCTGCGTTCTGGATCATCTGTAGAGGACGGGCGGCACTCGAAGGTAGACCTGCCAGGAGCGAGTTGCAGTAGTCTACTCTGGAAATGATAAGTGACTGCACAAGCAACTGAGTGGCCTGTGTTGGTAAAAATGTACGAATCCTTCTAATGTTGTAAAGGATAAACCGACAGGACCGTGTTAGATTAGTAATATGTGATGAAAAGGTTACGAACAGTAGTTGAAGGAGAGATCATGGAGTTGTTCAAGGACATCATGAGATCCTGGCATGGGGACGAATCTCCTCGGATGAATTGATCAATCGAAGAAATAATCGACAGATTAATCGATTATCAAAAATAATCGTTAGTTGCAGCCCTAAACTGAACAGCCTGAAATAACTCGAGCCACTGAACAGAATCCGTAAAAAAGTGATCTATACTGTTCACTAATGTTCTGTGTGCTGTGTGTTTTAATGAATCTCAGCATTTACACAGTGCAGATGTAAATAATAATGCAAGTCTACGGTCTGAGTAACTGAGTTTTATATATCAGATGGCAGACTGCGGGAGCAATATGTGGCAATTTATTCCAATATTGAAGATCGTCCCTGTTGTTGCGCACTTGTGGGAAATCAGTGTTTCACACACACACACACACACACACACACACACACACACACACACACACACACACACACACACACACACACACACATTTTTGCATTCTGGACAGGTTCTGAAAACTGAACAGCTCAGTAGCATAATCACAGCTCTCTGAAAACAAACAAACAAACAAAAAAAAAAAACAAAGTGGAAAACATTACAGGTTTCTCCTGGTTCCTAATGGTTTTGTAATGGTTTATAATGGTTTGTAATGGTATTGTGTATTTCCATATGGGTTAATACCACACTGTAAAGGCTCTTGGTTGAAGTATGACTGATTGTAGGTACGTGATGATTTTGTGTGATCCAGACATGATCTGATGGTATTTGATGGGAACATGTTGTGGTCTAATGGTGATTTAATGGACTTACTGGATTTCAGTGACACTTAAATCACTAATGATTCTGCACTTCAGGCTGTCTGGAAAGAGGCAAGAAATCAGTTTAGACGTCACTTTCGCTGTGGCTTTTAGTGAGACGCATAACCTTGCAAACATATTTATTCATAAATATAGTTATTCAGAAACAAGTGAAAAGTATTGGCTCTAAAAATACGGGGAACGACGGTTTATAGCTGCTGTAACGTAAGTGACAACAGGAACTAACTTGTTTCAGGGACGTTCCACAACATTGAAGTCGCCATGAAATCAAAATGGAAGTTTGGTGCCTTTTAGCATGAATATGTTCGCCTTCAGGTTATCTGTAAGCTCTCTCTCTACCACCGATACGGATCAACAATTTCGATGACATCATTCTGCACTTCGGCTTCTCATCAGATTGCAGGTTTCAAGGCACTTCAAGGGGACTTTCAATGTAACAATAAAGGGGAAAAACGTTCGATTGTGTTTTATTACCAACTTTATATATTTACAGTGTGTTAGAGTCTAGAATATTCATGCAGAAAGATTAAACATTCCTTTGTTGCTTTTGTCCTAATGACCGGTTTTGACATTTCCTTCACATTTGTATTCACTGAGCTAAATGTCATTAGATTACATGCTGAATAGAAATGTGAATTATTTCTTAGTTATCGTTTGTTTTTTTTGTTTTTTTGCCAATAAAATGATAATATAATATAATAAAATGTAAATAACAATAGACACAGCACAGAGTGAACCTCAGTTTAACTGATGTATTTATTGCTTATGTATGTCCTAACTGCATGACGGCTGCTGTATTAATAACACCTCATAGTCATTTTAAACTTATCTGATCTTATCTTAAAAGGAAACGTATTTTAACGTATTTAACGTAATATTATATATTTTAACATAAGGACACGAGACAGATGATAGAAGACAGGAGAAGAGCTGCAGCAGAGCGCCTGCTCCGTTTTTATAGCTGCATAGGAAGGGGAGGGGTGGAAGTGACACAGGATTGGCTGAGCTATCCAGGGGAGGGGCGTGGTTAAGGTTTGTGTTGAATTGTGACACACCCCCTGGTCTGTATGGATCTTTCTTTTTAGCACAGTCGCGGACGCAGAAAGGGGGCGTGGAAAAAAGGGATGAAGGCTGGGAGAAGGAGGTAATGTGATCGTATTCGTGGAACAGGTCTCTGAGTGGGTGTTAGAGAGAGAGGGAGGGAGAGAGAGAGAGAGAGAGAGAGAGAGAGAGAGAGAGAGAGGGAGGAGGAGATGAGGGAGCTCGAGGCAGTGAGATTGGACTGGAGCATCACTGCTGCGGTGTTTTTTCTGCTTGCTGGAAGGAAAACGGTCCAGATTTCAATTTTTCCATGGAATGCATCAGAAAGAGAGATAAAGAGACAACAACAGAGGATCTGTGAAGGATAAGTGAGATTAATTGTTCAGCTCGGATATCTGAGAATCCAGAGCGTGGATTTTTCCCCCCTGTTCTTTGCGGAGAAGGACGAGGGAAAGTGGGAGGAATAGAAAGCAGAGGTTAAGGACAGGTTGAGCGCGTGGAAGGATGGAGTAGGACAACAACTCACCTGGGTCCAGGTCCACTTAAAGCTCTTGACATTAAAGTGGAACACAGGATTTTTGTCCTCCTTTTTGGATTCCGACTGCGTGTGAAGTTTAGGTTGTGTTTAAATGAGTGAGACAGGTGTGGATCACCTGTCTCACCTGTCTCACCTTTCTGTCTCTCTCTCACCTGTCTCGCATCAAGCTTTCATTCAGCTCGTATCCGTATCAGAGTGTCGGATTGAAGCTCGAGCTCACCCGTGGTTCAGATTTTAGGGATTGTGAAGGTGAAGGTGGAGGTGTAGGTGGAGGTGTAGGTGGAGGTGAAGGTGTAGGTGGAGGTGAAGGTGGAGGTGGAGGTGAAGGTGTAGGTGGAGGTGGAGAAGGAGTTGCTGAAGAGAAGAGAGTGTATTTGTTTTGATAAGATTTTCAGAAGGTGTAAAAACTGCTATCCAGAAAGCTTGACTATTCGGAATACAGGTTGAGTAGCAGGTCAGAGCTCCCCTGAGGTTTAGAGTTTGGAGCTGAAGGTGGAGGTGGATTTGCTGAGGGACTCTAAAGAGCAAGTGTATTAAGATAAGATTTAAGATCTTCATCTCAAGTGAGATCTCTTTGGAATGATGTAAACTTTATGCCACACGCAGACACACCCACACGCTGAGCATTATTTGTCTCCCAAATTTAAAAAAATCGGATTCGTTCCTCATTGTTTCCTAAGCTCTTGATTGGGCAAAGTGGGGATTGTTTGGCCCTCGGGGGCCTCAGCGGCCTCCTCCAATCTGAAGATGCGCCGCTCGAGCACGGATGAGACCCCGTACCGGCGCAGTCCGTCTCTGGACAGTAAGACCGGCTCGCCCCCGTTCTGTTTCGGGAACGAGCGCGAGCGCCGCGGTGCACCTTTCGGTTTCAGCTTCCGCACGGCACCGGGGACAAAGACAGCCAAAGCGGGTTACGCCACAGCGCAGGGCAGGAAGTACGTGGTGTTTTACCTGGACCTCTCCTTCATTTTCCTCCTAGAGCTGCGCCGCTGCAGGATGGCTGAGGGCTGCATGAGGGCCCTGCGCTACGCCATGGTCTTCTTCAACCTGCTCTTCTGGGTGAGTACAGCAAACTCCAACACCTCCCCTCTGAGTGTGTGTGTGTGTGTGTGTGTGTGTGTGTGTGTGTGTGTGTGTGTGTGTGTGTGTGTGAAAGAGAGAGAGAGAGAGAGAGAGAAAGATCTGACAAATGTAAAGCACCTTTTATAAAAGCTATATACAACTTTTGTTTAAAATAAAAAACATTTCTTTGTGGTTTCGGAGGTTAAATGTTTAGGATTCAGTGTAGAAAATTCATCGTACACATAGCTAGTTACATCCATACAATATATAGGTTACTTATGGCCTATATATAAAATCCTGTGTCCTGAAAAGTCACCAGAACAAAGCTGTGTGTGTGTGTGTGTGTGTGTGTGTGTGTGTGTGTGTGTGTGTGTGTGTGTGTGTGAGCGAGAGAGAGAGAGACAGAGAGAGAGAGAAAGACAGACATTTGTTGCTATTACCTGTATAACTGCTCAGCCTGATTTCTTGATCTCTCTCTCTCTCTCTCTCTCTCTCTCTCTCTCTCTCTCTCTCTCTCTCTCTCTCTCTGTGTGTGTGTGTGTGTGTGTGTGTGTGTGTGTGTGTGTGTGTGTTTGTGCGTCTGAGATTTCTCGACGTTATTACCTGCGTGTGTGTATTGTTTTCTTATTTTCTTTTTCACACATCACTGAACAAGTCATTATGCTTTTAAATCAGAGTCTCTCTCTCTCTCTCTCTCTCTCTCTCTCTCTCTCTCTCTCTCTCTCTCTCTCTCTCCTTTTTTTAAATTAAACATTTCCGAACAAAAAACATGTACATGGACTAATCCAATCCTGTTAGTTCTCACTGTGCTCGGTGTAGCCTTCAGAGGGATTAGGGCATGTAGGTTGTATGATCACTTCAGGAATTAAGACTTGTGAAGGTGGTCCTGCGTAACCGTGACGACCAGACAGTCCGAATACTGTATTAGTGCTAGGTCATGTGACCATTTAATATCGATATTGCGATAAATTATGTCATGATAGACTTTTCTGAGATGGAGTGGTTGAATGTTTGTAGGATTTATCAGGGTCAAGGTCATAGGGTTCATGATGAGGAACTCAAGGCCCAATTTCTTTTCTGGAGCTCCTGAGAGTTCCTGCCTGTTGGAAGAATATTTTAAGGGTATATGAGGTGTACAGATTGCTAGATACAGTGGGTATAGAAAAGAATCCCCCCCCCCCAAAAAAAAAGATCACATTTCGTTGCTTTTCAGCCTGAAATGAAGACAGACAGTTTTTGTTTTATCCAGCTGTATTTACTCAGTACAACTTATAACATCCAAGTGAAAGATATAACACCAACATGTCAGAAAAAAATTAAAAAATTAAAAAACAGAATCACTGAGTTGGAAAAAGGATCACCCCCCTGCTTTAATTTGCCTTAATTTTTTAATTACAGCCTTTAGTCTGTTGGGATATGTCTCTACTAACTTTGCACATCTAGACTTTGCAATATTTGCCCACTCTTCTTTGCAGAACTGCTGAAGTTCAGTTAAATGTGATGGTGACCGTTTGTGGACTGCAGTCTTCAAGTCATTCCACAGATTTTCAGTGGGGTTTAAGTCTGGGCTCTGACTAGGCCATGCAAGGACATTCACCTTTTTCTCCTTCAGCCACTGTGTGGTCAGTTTTGCTGTGAGCTTTGGGTTATTGTCATGTTGGAAGGTAAACCTTCTTCCCATTGACAACTTTCTGGCGGAGGGCAGCAGATTTTCCTCAAGAATTTGATGGGATTTTGCCCCATCCATTTTCCTTCTATCCTGACAAGTGCTCCAGTCCCTGCTGCAGAGAAACACCCAGAGAAACAGGCATTGATAAAGCCTTTGAATTTTTTTTGTGTCCATCTCCTGACTTGTGCCTGTCCACAACTTTATCCCGGAGATCTTTTGACAGTGCCTTGCCACCCATAGGTGATTGTTTGCTTCAGTTGCACTACAAAATGCTCCAGGAAAGCACAGTTGAAAGGCAAATGGTTTTGTGTGCCATTGAGAAGGTGATTAGCTACACCTTATTGAGTTTGCAAGTCATTTTTAGGAGGGGGGTGATCCTTTTTCCAACTCAGTGATTCTGGTTTTTTATTTAAAAAAAAAAAAATCGGACATGTTGGTGTTATATCTTTCACTTGGATGTTATAAGTTGCACTGAGTAAATACAGCTGGATAAAACAAAAACTGTGTCCGTCTTCATTTCAGGCTGAAAAGCAACAAAATGTGATTATTTTAAAGGGGGGTGATTCTTTTCTATACCCACTGTAGAAGTACGAGACTCTGTTGGAAACCCAGGGGGCGGGGCTTATACGTTCTAGAGAGCGTTTAATTGGACAAACCAACGACTAGTACAGGCAGTCATTGAGAATAGCTCCAAAATGTACTTTTTGTAAATGTAATCATTTATTTCTTAGTTTTTCAGATCAAATTAAATTGTTTTTAAATGCAGCATTACCAATTTTTTGTAAATATAAATATTATGTATTATAGAAATGTATCGTGATGTGATATTTTTGTCATATCACCTTCTTCTGCTCTCTCTCTCTCTCTCTCTCTCTCTCTCTCTCTATCTCTGTCTCTCTCTGCTCTCTCTCTCTCTCTCTCTCTCTATCTCTGTCTCTCTCTGCTCTCTCTCGCTCTCTCTCGCTCTCTCTCTCTCTCTCTCTCTCTCTATCTCTGTCTCTCTCTCTCTTTCTCTCTCTCTCTCTATCTCTGTCTCTCTGCTCTCTCTCTCTGCTCTCTCTCTCTCTGCTCTCTCTCTGTCTCTCTCTCTCTGCTCTCGCTCTCTCTCTGCTCTCTCTCTCTCTCTCTCTCTCTGCTCTCTCTCTCTCTCTCTGCTATCTCTCTCTCTCTCTCGCTCTCTCTCTCTCTCTCTCTCTGCTCTCTCTCTCTCTCTCTCTCTGCTCTCTCTCTCTGCTCTCTCTCTCTCTCTCTCTGCTCTCTCTCTCTCTCTCTGCTCTCTCTCTGCTCTCTCTCTCTCTCTCTCTCTCTCGCTCTCGCGCTCTTTCTGTGTCCCTGTAGACTACTCTGATATCGATGAGATTAGTCTCTGATCCACTTTGAATCCCCTCTCTTTCTATCTCTCTCTCTCTCTCTCTCTCTCTCTCACACACACACACACACACACACACACACACACACACACACACACACACACACACACACTCATTCTGCTTGTACACAGCACAGCGTGAGTCCACAGGAGTGTGTAGGCGTCATGCTGCCATTTGCAGGATCTAAGTGTACATTAATAGACGCCGGCTTCACACAGCAGCTCACATCTGTTTGAGTCACGTCTGGATTTTCAGACCCGGTGTCCACCCTGCAAATTACACTCAACCAAATCCGATGTGTCCGATTTCATCCAGAAGTGCGTTAGAGTTTTGTGTTCGAATATCAGCTTATTCGTTTATACTGCTTTAGCCAATTCATTTCATTTTGCTATTAATTCAGCCGTAGAAATGTTTCCCCCTCAAACTCGCAAACAATTTCACATTCACTACACTTGCTCACTACATAGGGTGCAACATAATAGCACTGTAGACCCTACACTATTTATAGATTTAGAAACAGAAACTTCGTTTTAAGCGAACGTAAACATTCCAGAGTGTATAAATGTAATGAAATTTCTAATAATAATCAAGCAGTAAGATGAATTCTGACAGATCTGTTTTGAATTTGGTTTCACATACCGTTAGTGCAGAGAAAAATGACAAAAATGAAAGAGGGTGCCATTATTTATGGCTGCTGCTGTCACCGTGGTTGCTACAGTTAAAGTGACGTCCTCCCCATTTTTTTTTTTTTTTTACATAAAAATGAAAAAAATGAAAAAATTTCACTGGTTGAAAAAGTCCAAAAGTGTCGGATATCAAAGGAAAAGACAAAAAAACAAAACAAAACAAAAAACGTTAAAAACAAAGAAAGGAAAAAAAAAGAGCGGGAAAAGTAAATTAAACCAAACAAAAAGGTCTGTGTTTATTTCATTCTGTCTTTGGCAGTTTGAAATGAAAATGAGAAAACAAGAAAACAACTAGAACAGGAAATCAATTCATTTATTCATAAAATTATTTTTAAAAATCGACTTATGTCACCGTACAGAGTCTAGAAACCAAATGTTCATAAATCCGAAGCTCATCCAAGATCGTTCATTAATTTTAATCGGGAACGATGAAAAACAAGCAGAAAGACGAGAGCTTTTTGTAACATTTATTGTTTTAAAGCTAAAAAAAAACTCTTTCGAACATCTCGTCTGCGTTCGGTTTTTGTTTTCATCTTGAAATGGAAAACGGATGAACGCAGCGAACACAGACCTTCAGCCCCTGGGTTTCTGGGTCGTGTTGGAAATTTGTGATTTCCGAAAACGTCGCAAATCAAAGGGCGAAAAAAAATGAAAAACAACAACCAAAGACTAATAAAAAAACACATGACTGAATTTGACTAGTTTTACTTTTAGTCGCAGGGCGAGGAGTCTGATTTCAGTCCAATCTGAAATCTGATTATTAAATATGAAGTTTCTTCTTGTTATTATTCTTATTAGATACATTTTTTACGCTCAGGCTGCTCAGATCCGATATTGTATTTGAACTTCCTGTCTTGTCTTCTTGTCTTTATTACTGTAGTATTTCTGTAGTTTGTGTGTTTTATAGAATTTAAATTGATGGCTTTTTGGCAGAAGTCCTTATCCAGAGCGACTTACATTTATCTCATTTTTTTTAATACAACTGAGCAGTTGAGGGTTAAGGGCCTTGCTCAGGGGATTTGAACTCACAACCTTCCATGTCCTTCCAATCAGAAGTCTAGCTAATCAGAAGGTAACTCCCACTACCACTGTGAAATGTAGAGCGATTCTGCATCTAATAATAAAATCCACTACTCTGACGTTGACGGTTATAACTCTCTTAGTCGTCGTTGCTCCCTGTAGTGACGAAGTGACCCGTGCTTTGCTTAAATCACGGCCTGTCATGAGGCTTTGGAGGCTCCTGGGCCGATATGTTCCAGTTACTCCGTGATTAGTGGGAGGAAAGGATCAAAACACGAACACAATTGCGAGCTCTGTAGCTCTGTAGCTCTGTAGGCGTTTGCTATTAGAGCCTACGGACATGTTTTCACCTCCAAAAAGCCTCCATTAGTCAAATTATGGCTCTGATGACAAGAAGCACTTCGTTGGGCAGGGAGCAGCATGCTACGATTTTGTCACACACTCACACGCGCACACACACCTACACATGTCTGAGTACACACTATTTATTTATTTAGCAAAAAGATTCTTATCAGTACGACTGATTTTAGTGCGCAGGAACCCGGTCACGTCAGCATGGTCCAACAGACTCTCAGAGGTGGAGCGATTCGGTAAAAACAGATCTGTAAATATTGTTAGCATTTTACAATTTTAAATAAAAAATGTAACATCACGTCAGCTTCTTCTGTTCAGTCATCATATATCATCATATAACTCTGTATATCATATATATATCACCCTAAAGCATCGCTCAGGGCAAATACCCTACAGCTATGAAATTCTAGCTATCTATCTATATATCTATATAAAACCATTAGAAATCTACAATAATTTCATTTCGAAAGAACCCTCAAGGAACTGCTTATTTCAAGCTTGAAAGTTTGTTCTTCATGTATTTCTAGAAAGAAGCAAAATGATCTGCCAACAGAATAAGAACAATTAAAGCTTGAAATGAGTAAAACTGTCTAGGAATAAGTTTAATAATCTTATAGGGGTGTAACGATTCACTCCTTTTACGATACTGGCTTCACGATTCGATTCAGTTCGATTGTTCAAATATTCTGAATGATATGAATGAAGTAAAATGATATCTGAAAATACTTTTTCTCTTAACTCCGATTCATAAAAAAAAAATTGCAAAACAGTGTACGTTTTTGTCCGTATAAAACTAAATAAATCAAAAACTGCTATGGACCGAGGTTCAATATTGTAAACGAAATGTACTACAGGTTCACCAGATCTTAAAAATCAATAAATAAATGTGTAAATTCTCCCCAGAATTTGATTGAATGAATAAAGTCTCTGAGGGAAGATGATCGAGGAAACATAACGAGCTCCGTATCAGCGCCTGAAATAGAGCTCCAAAGTCGGCTAAAGTGGCCGTTTTTTTCGTGGCCTCTTTCTCAGGCTCTGTAGATCGCAGCAGTGCGAGGCTGACGCTGTTTAAAAGCTACCGAAGAGCTCTTGTTAATGGTTATAAAGTGGTTATGTATCCATATAACCTGTAATGCCTGTAGGTGATTGTGGTGTTCAAACAGCGCATAGATGCATAATTAACAGAATCATATACACGATGTAAATCCTTATATTTCCTTATCCTTATAACCTTATATTTGGTTCAGTGTAATCTTATAATAGGAAACACTAGATAAATTAGACTATATTAGAGATATAAGATCATTTCACTTGCTAAGATGTCATTTTTTGCAGTGTAGTAATAAAACTCCTGCTGAGTTTTATTTTTAAGGTGTTATTGAGTTTAAACAGCGTGTTTCACGGAGAGCGCTCTACTAGATCTCTGTTAAACACAGTTTAAACGCAATAAAGATGTTTTATCAGGTGACTTGTACTGTACTGCAGGAAGACGCTGTAGTTCCTCCTCTTCATATTTTCACAGAGCACAGTTTGCAGTCTGCTTCGCTTTGATTATTAATCGTTGAAATACGTTCAGATCGCTTTTTTTGTCGTTTGTTTAGTAGTGAAACAACATCATACACTAGGATTACATCACACAGTATCACCTGGGGGTCGGACGTCGGTATCCGAGTATTTTAAGAGGGATTGAGGACGCTATCAGGCTGCTATTATGATAAGATTAAATACAACAGGGCTTGAGATGGAAGCGGAGATGGAAGCAGGATGAGTGCAGCTTTAGCGCCGAACAACGGGAGAGTGAAGGCAGAAAGAAAAGGCGTGTTTTCTCCCTAGGCGTGCTTTGATGAGCCTAAATTGCAGCGTAAATGGCTATAGCAGAATTACAAAACCCACCTCAGCTCCTGTTCTCCAAACACACTCAGATGTTCTAATGGTTGTTAAGGCTTCTAAAGAAAATCAGTCAGAATGCTCCACGCTCCACGCTCCGAGTAATTAATCTGGTTAACATCGGACATGGCCTTCTTAGCACCCACTGGGACTTACAGGGAGACGGAGGTGAAGAAGGAGGAGAGAGCGATCCTGTGTGTGTAATCACGAGGGAGGACGAACATAATTGTCAGATCAAGAGAGGAATGGGAGGGAATTGAGACATGGTGCAGAAGTATGCTCAGAAGTTATTTATACTTTCCAGCTAATCTAGGTCAGGGAACATCACACGCTCACACTGAGCATCCAGAGACACCGGCTTCCTGTTTCCGCTACTGACTGTGGAGACAAACGTCACGTTATTATTGTTGTATTTTTAACACAATGCAAAATAAAAGGGACAGAAAATTAAACATAACCGTCGTAGTTGTCTCGTCCTGGCGGTGCAGTTGTGTACAGGAGGAGTGTGTGGGAGAGGATGAAGAGGAACCGGAGATGTGTTACAGCTAAGAGCAGAGAATATATTAAATCAACATCACCAGAGATGTCACAGAAGGACATTTTTACCCCCTTTTTTTTTCTCTCTCCCCGTCTTTCTTCCTGTCCGTCTCTGAGGATATTTCCTGCAATGCAGTGCAGAGGAACTGAAGCAGAGTTTCAGCACGAAATATTTCTTCCAATTTTACAGCAATTCTTTTCACTTTAATGCCATCGAAGCAATCCAAAATACGGACCAATTTGACCAGACTCTCCAGGATGCTGTACACACTAACAAATAATTGCCTCAAAAATAAAAATGTACACACTAGAATAATGAGATTAAAGGAAATACGACGGCACAATATGGACAATATTACAGTTTTATACAGTCGTTATACATTCTGTGTGCATGTGAAGCGTCATGATTAAAGATATAACCGAAGTATATATGAACAAACTGTTTTTGAGTTTGAATATTAACGATTGACAAGCCTTATTCTGATTGGTCAGAAGGTGTTGATATGTTTTCTATAACAGCAGCTCTGACAGTGGTTTATATCAATGCGCTCGTTCTAATACGTTATCGTTTCTATAGTAACGGCTCATTCACGGGGACGTGTACAGCGGACGCTCCACTGATAATAAAAGGATTAAAATAATCATCGGTATGGTGAAGGAGAAATGTGTTTATGTAACGTTTATGGAAGGAGTCTCCAGTGTCGGCGCTTTGTAACAGTCAGAGGTAAAGCTGTAACTTTAGGTTTTCCGACATCTTCAGGACGGAGGAGTTTACGCTTCTTTGACAAGCTGCGTTTTTTTTTTTTTCTTCTTTTCTTATTAACTTCAAGAGAGAGAATAAAGAGAGGGCTGGTGAGTAAACGGCTGTTTATAGCTGCTGTAACGTAAGCGAGAATTTATTTCAGGGACGTTCCACAATGTAAAATGTAACTATAAAAGGATAAGAAGTATGATGTGTTCTTTAATTTTTAAAAAAAAAATGTAGTTGTTGGTAAATCGCGGGAATAAAACACTTCAGGAAGGAAAATAATGATCTTCGGGGTGGTAACAGTAACTCCGCTTCATCGCATCACATCATCACTGATTATTTTACTATAACTGCACCACACACGGTGGTTTATTATTTAATATTGTGAGTGACACCATAAGATGAGAAAGTAAGGGTGTTGAGTGAAAATATATATATTTTCTAGCTCCAATTTGAAAAAAGGAAATAGATGAGATTTCGTGGAGACCCTGTGAAATTCCAGAGCTTGTATTCCACGACACAGGAGGAACTGATGGAGATGGAAAACTGGTGAGGGTGAAATATGGGCAGAGCCTTTTGTGTGTTTGAGAGCAACATTCTGATATTTTTTGATGGATTGCAGCGTAAAAAGTGCTAGTATTCTGCCGCCGTTTGATCCGAGAGCTACGTCTCTCACCGTCTCTCATAACGTACTTATTGCACTCCTCTCAGCTGCTGCTATTGCAGTTATATATCTCAGCTGGTTTAACTTTTATCTGTCTTATAGGCAACATTTCATTTCCACTGACAACCACAAATCCTCAGCTTCTGTTATTTAAGGCATCGCTCATGGGTCTGTCCTTAGAAAACTGTAACTTTAGTTACAGTTATATGTTAATAATTTAAAAAAAAAAGATTCTGCAAAGGGGAATGTAAACTTATGATCTCAGCTGTATATAATCAGGGTGTCATGTTTATCAAAAAGTTATAAATTTGTTTGTAAGAACCGCCAGGACGCGTAAAGTAATTGCCATTCGACCTGAGACACTTTCGCATGTGGTCCTAGATCAGATACGTATCCGATTACTGGCTGTGTGAAATGAATGAGAGCAGCCCAATCACAATTCACGCGTCTTTCCGACCGAGTCTCGCAGAAAAAAAAAAACAAAAACGTTTGCACAAGCATATGATGCGTCATGCTAGCCTATACGTGCTGCTGATGTAGACCTGCGTGTCATCTGCGTAACGGGAAAATCTGAGGTCGTGAAGATAATAAAAGACAATAAAACCAAACCGTGAACAGGAGTGGCCCGAGAACAGATCCCTGAGGAACCCCTTGAGTGAAAGGAGCAGAAGAGGATTTGTAAACGTCGATGGTAATGAAATGTTGGAGAGATAAAAGGTTCAACCAGGAGAGCTCTATAGCGGTGATAGTGATATCTGAGAGGTGTGTAAGAGGTATATCATGTCAGACAATATAAAATATATATAACTCTCAGACCAAGGGCTTGTGGAACAATGAGAATCTACAGACAGAAAAAAAGGCTTTAATGACTCTTCAAGACTTTCTTGGTGTGTTCAAGGTTTTTTAAATTTTAAAAAAAAATTTTTTTGCCTGAAGCACTCTTTCAGCACCTTTGTCACAAAATGGAGATTAGACATTAGACTGTAGTTAATTAGCTCGTTTGGATGTGCACCATTTTTTCCCCCACAACTGAGATGATAGCTGCTGTTTTATCTCTTATGGAGCGACACCACAGACGAGACTATTTTACCTCAGGTGGGATATAGAGGTGCTAATATTTGGAAATAACTGGCATGATGATGTGAGTCCTGAAGTGGTTCTGTAATAGAGGATGGAGTGAGTGTTGGGAGCGAAAGGGGAAAAAGATGGTGGACATCGTGTTCAAGATAAAAAACGTGGACTAGGGAAAAGGAGAAAAAAATGAGAAATGTTTAGGTGTTATTGAATCACAAAGCTCCTGAAAAGCTCGCAAAGTGCTTTATTACGCTTATTCCACAGCAATTTGCCAATGATTACGCTTTTTAATTGATCAAGAAACCGGTTATAATTACATTTAAAATGTTGGGGTAAAAGTAGGACTACGTGTGATGGTCATATTGGTTTTAGGGTTTGAAATGTTTACATTTCATGATATCACAGAGTTAATCAACCATTTAAAAGCACACAAGCTGGTGGTGAAAATATTTATTAAGAATCTTTGTACAAAAGCCTCCTTGCACATCCTTGTAGTGTGTGTATATATATATATATATATATAAAAAAAAAACAAAAATAGATAAACGATCTCTGTATAATTCACAGAAGTGGGCGTGTCTTCACCATGTACACATGCTTATCACACTAAAAAAATTCCACACAACTCATTTTAATACACACTGATTGTTTTAGTCTTCATTATAAGCGCTTGTTATAGGGGGCGTGGCTGTGCAAGTGATCATTAGTGGGTCACATGACCGTAACTCGTCTGTAGTAGTGATGGGAATATAAAAGTATAGATAAAAGTAAATCCACTGTAAACAAATATCTCGCTTTATCGCAAGATTTATTAACATGATTTTCCACATCATGCAGACAAATTTTATTAACTAAGCATTAACTAACTCTTTATTACCAGATTCATTGCTATGGAAAAGCGCCATCGACAGAAACTCACAAATTTATAAATTGTAAGAAATATAAAAGCTAACATTTGAGACCAGAAATGCGTTGTGTAAATGTGAGAGTAAAAATAAAACCTAACTACCCGCTTGTTTGTAAGGAAAATTGAGAATTATGAACTAATTCCTGTACCCAATACAGAATACATGCAGCTGTCACGTCACGTGACAAACGAACGAAGGCCTCGGAGCGGAGAAGAGACTCGAGAGGTGAACTGATCATTTCTATTTCCTGTACAGAGACTATACGGTTTCCACGTTACAAACGAACGGAAGGATGTTGCGCGTGCGCGGCCAACACAAAACGAACGATTCACTATCTGAGACAAGTCATTACTCCCGAGTCGTATAAAAGATTCGTTCAAAAGGAACGAATCGTTCATGAACGACTCGTCACTAGTCTGTACGCTATAACAATTACCTAGTGCTGGGAACTCCTAAAAACCTAAAAACCCTCCGACACATCATCCGTATTTTATCATCCTGCATTTAAAACTTCAGTAGGAAAGAGCGAGCGCTTCCTCGAGCGTCTCGATACTCAAGAAAAATCACAGGATCCTCAGGATATAACACAATCTTTACTAACATGTCAGTTCAGACAGGATATACTGTATATTACCTGGAGTTCTGCCACTCATATTAGAGAAGGTAAAATACCAGACAAAAAAAATGACTGACATGGCAGGTTCGTATTAAAAATCCCACGGACACTGCTGTAATAATTACATTACACACCTCCACATGGAAAACTAATCCCGTCTGAATAGAGGCTTAGAAAGATATTCTGGGTATGACATTTCCGTGCAAAGAATCTCTTCCGTTGTCCGACTGCATCACTTCGGCGTTATATGATGAAAGAGAGAGTGGCTGTGAGGAAAAGAGACCGACGACAACGACAAAAAGATGGAAATGCGCTTTGTTGCGTATTTTGAGTGAGTCAGCGGTGAGGTAGACGTCTGATCGTACACCGCCAATGATTGTGAAACCGTAACGACCGTACACACGGGACGCTTTTAGCAGGACGATGCCGACAAGTCAAGACAATTCAGATTTTTTTCCCGTGTAATGGAGATGATTTGTTGCTTTGCCCTCGTTTACAGGAGGAGTAGAGAGTGTATGTCATCGAGTGGTGTGTGGGAGCGGAGGAACAGGAACCGGAGACGTGTTACAGCTGAGAGAGGAGGAGATATTAAATGAACGTCGCTAGAGATCCCTCTTCCTACTTCTCTTTGTCTTTGTCCTCTTTCTCCCTGTCCTTCTCCGAGGATCTCACCCATAGTGCGGTGAAGATGAACCGAAGCGGAGGCCGCGTTTGACCGTCTGACTCGCAGGAGCGTTTACACAAGAAATGCGCTGTTATCCAGTTATTTGGGAAAAATGTCGTATTTCGCTCTTGAGTTTGTGTAAAGTTACGTGTAAGGAGACTCACTAACGTGAACGTGGACTGATCCGCATCAAATCGTATAATTGTCGACGGGTTCCTGCGATTTTATAAAGACGTTTAAACCACGTATTTATTCTTATTTAACAAACAAAGAAGACTAGGTGTTCAATTAGGACAAAATGGCGTCCTATAAAAGGAGGAAGTGTCACTGCGTGTCCACGTTAGCTTGCGCCAGAGGCTAGTAGGCGCTCTTTCACCGTTTAGTCGCCGTTTTTATATTTTCACCCTGTGATCGTTACCTTTTATGGTCATCAGTAATTGTAGGTCAGCCGAACCGTGACTCACACACAATTACTTTACAATCCAAGATGTTTCAAGGGAACAAACTATGAAAAATCTCGGTCCGAGAACAGATGGCCGAGGAACGCGTCGAGCAGAAGAGGATACAGCGATAGCAGAATAGAAAGATTGTGTAAATAGGGGATTATTTATATCTCTCACAAGTTGAGCGTCGGTGCCATGGAACGGTCAGAATCAATATTTTAAAGGCTCATGCAGATTATTTGAGAGTAGATGTGCTTGAACATGAAAAGCACACACTGTTTCCAGTACATTTGACAAAAAACAGAATGGAAATTGGCTTATAGTTAATTAGCTCGGTTGGATCTAGATTTTTTTTCTTTGGAAATTGGGGTGACGGATGCCGTTTCTGAACATAATGACACACAGACTGAGGCTGGACTGTTAAACAGGTGAGCAATAGACACACTGATATATCCAATTTTAACAGTTTTTGAAGAGTGAATTGGATTTAACTGGCATGACGTTAGGTTTTCAGGCGGCTTTATATTAAAATAAGAAAAAATGGACATGAGGAGAAGGAAATAAATGCAGAAATGAGTCACAGCTATGCGGAGCCTGTGAGAGCAGTTACCCTGATGTGCATTATTTTGTTAATGACTTTAATGACCACGAGGTCAGTTTTGAAAAAAATGTATATATATATTTGCACTCGAGCCGATTAACTGATGCTTTTATGGCCTTGGCTTATAGGTGAACCATGTCACGCTGTATAATGGCTACCACTCAGTAGGGGACTGACTGCACCAGAGTTATTGTGTCTGTGCTTTATGCTGGTGATCGACTGCACGAATACACGTCACTACAAACGGTACGTCTTCAACCGGCAGCAGCCTCTGACGCTGACTCGTAGCCATGTTAGCTAATAGAGGTGTAGCGATCAGACATTTTGGACTGGTGCATTGATTGAAAAGGCAATGACGGAAGTTAAATCATAAATCGATCATTATCTATTAAAAATGATTATAAATGAATTATTATTGAAAAATGGACAAACAACTAGTGTGTAAAAGATAATTCATATTTTTAAAATAGTCCTTCTCTACATCACCATCATCGTTCGCTAATTAACGATAGGCCTACTCTAGATTCTCAACAAAGTTGGTAACATATTGATTGTAAGTTACTAAATCGTATTGTATCATATCATATATCATATCATATCATATCATATATCATATCATATCATATATCATATCTCATATCATATCTAATATCATCTCATGTCATCTCATATCATCTCATATCATATCATGTCATATCATATCTCATATATATATCATATCTCATATCATCTCATATCATATATCATATCATATATCATATCATATCTCATATCATCGCATATCATCTCATATCATATATCATATCTCATATCATATCATATCATATATCATATCATATATCATATCATATCTCATATCATATCTCATATCATCTCATATAATATATCATATCATATCTCATATCATATATCATATATCATATCTCATATTATATCTCATATCATATCTCATGTCATATATATCATATCATATATCTTATATATCATATATCATATCATATCATATATCATATCAAATATCATATATCATATCATATCATGTCATATCATGTCATATCAATCATGTCGTATCAGAGTCAGTGGTATCGTCAAATATTGAATTGTTGCCTGTATTGTGTGGAAGCCTGAGGTTTACATCTCTACTAGATAGTTAACTATGTCATGGGACAACTGGGAAGTTTTATGAAAAATGGAAAATTGGAAATTTTGTCAGCTTATTCTCTTCTGAATTAAGGTGAGTAATTTTAGCCATCTTTCACCTATAGTCAGTCCCTCTGGGATTTTGCGATTTTGCGATCACAGAAATTTACGCAAAATCAAGGAAACTCTGCAGTATTCGGAGGAGCTTGCAATTTTTCAAATCTACCACAGATTTTCCGCAGATTTGGCCCAAGATACGTCATTTGACGTCATCACAACGCGCATTCAGCCAAAGCCCTCTTCGGTTCTCGGGCGTGGAACACGAGTACAGCTAAAAGTTCTCATTTACCAACAAACATGTTCAAGTTCAAGTTCAGTTTATTTGTATAGCGCTTTTAACAATGGACATTGTCCCAAAGCAGCTTTACAGAAGTATATAAATTCAGGACATAGATTTTAAATTTATGAATTTATCCCCAATGAGCAGCCAGAGGCGACGGTGGTGAGGAAAAACTCCCTGAGATGATATGAGGAAGAAACCTTGAGAGGAACCAGACTCAAAAGGGAACCCATCCTCATCTGGGTGACACCGGATAGTGCGATTATAAATAAATAAATCCCTTCTATAAATGTACCAGTACCACACGGTCAGATAGCAGTTGTGAGACCATGAAAATTAATTAAAGTTTTTATATGAAGTCTGTTTTGTTGAACTTCACCACTGTAATCTCAATGATCTTTAGGCTGCACCGTGTGGGGCCATCCTCAGCAGCATCATGTGACTTCCAACTGATGAGATCTCCAACCAGAAGTAGGGCATCAGGATGGATCGGGCAGGTCCAGAGAGCAGAAGGGGTCGGGATCACTGGCATCTCAGGAGTATCATGTGAAGCTCGACAGAAGGGGAGAGAGAGAGAGAGAGAGAGAGAGAGATTATTAGGTATGCTTATTGTCCCGTAATGGTTAAGGACAATGTACTTTGCGTGAGTGAAATCAGGGACTCCGGCAAGACTAGCTATGACAGGATAACTAAAGGGTCTTCATCACTGTGAAAGCGTGTGCAAAATTATTTCGTGCGATTTCGCCAATTCAAGTAGTTTTCCGCAAAAAATTCCGCAAATTGCATCGCAAATTGCGAAACAACCCACAGAAAAATCGAGCATTTTTTGGCCGCAACAATCACAAAACACTCGAAAGGGAAGGGATTTATTAATAATTACACTATCCGGTGTCACCCAGATGAGGATGGGTTCCCTTTTGAGTCTGGTTCCTCTCAAGGTTTCTTCCTCATGTCGTCTCAGGGGGTTTTTCCTCGCCACCGTCGCCACTGGCTGCTCATTGGGGATAAATTTATCGATTTAAAATCTAGATCCAAAATTATGTATCTCTGTAAACCTGCTTTGTGACGATGTCTATTGTTAAAAGCGCTATACAAATAAAATAAAATTGAATTGAATCGAATTGAATTGAAAATCCTGTACGGACTGGCTAGTTATGTTTAGTTGTGTTGTGCCAGAACTTGGTTAGAACTTGGTTATTGTTGGATCTCAGCAATGCTGGAATGGTTGTTAGAGTCAGAAACATTAACACCATTAACATCGACAGCATCGACAGATTTGAGGTCTTGGTAGAATATTTAGTTATTCAGGAAGCACTGTGTTTGGAAAATGAACCCAATTTGCTCAGATTCACTTTGCAAGAATGGAAACATTGTCCAATCCAGAGGCCACAATCACGGAGTATGGCTGGTCAGCATCACAGTAGAAGATCAAGCAGCTTATCGGGGTCTCCGTGTAGTTTTTAACCTGCTTTTTCGAGGATAGAATTTATTGGAATACTGTAACATGTGGTTATACTATAGAAGGCAGGAGACATGTTTGTAAACTCAGTGTTGTTTATTAAGCGCAAACCAGTAATCATAATTAGAGTTTGTAGCAGGGGTCAGAGAACTGAAATCAGAAAACAGGTGAGGGTCCAAACGAGGAAGTACGACAAGAAACAATAAACAGGAACACAGGAATCATCAGGAACGTCATTTTCACACTTGCATGGTTTTTTTCAGGACTCAGGGCTGTTGGTACATATGGTGAAGTGTGAACACTGGATTGGTCCAGAGAACTGATCCCAGCTCCTCTAGAAAAGGGTGGTCTTGGTTCACTTCTGTCCGTGCCGCATGCTGAGTATTGTGATTGGTTCAACTTGTCACGTTACTTCCTGTTTCTACGTTCATGATTCCAGGGGAAGGGTTGTTTTGGTTATTAATATTTAAAACCAGACTTTCATAGGAGTGAAGCTCTGTAATTAGCTCAGCTTGGTGGTGCGAGTGCTTTGCACCGAGAGCATCGTGAAAAACACACGGCTCGTGCCGACCTGCACCTGCATGTTCACCAAGTGTTGGTACCAAGGAAAATAATAAAACTTAGCGAAACTAGTGCCTAGGATTTTGCAGACCTGCACGCACAAAAGTGATGGTCTGGAATCGTACAATCAATCGATGGTCTGGAAGGAATTCCAGAATCGGTCTTTAGTGTGGACTGTGAGATTTCGGCCCAGAGGGGAAAAGCCCTATGACTCAGAAGATATCCGCTGTAACTGTCAACGAGGCATCACCTGTAAACAACAGGGTGTAACGGTGCGTTCAAGTCATGTCGGAAAGATCGTATTTACGAGTTGAACGCACATGAACACCACCACAAAGTCAGAATTACGAGTGGGGAAACGGGATTTTCTTTGAACTCTGAGTTGGGGGCGTGTCAGTAAGAAAACATGGCAGAATCAATGGATGCAGCGTCTGTAGTTGACTGTAAATTTGTTGAAATGGAATGTTCACTCGCCTCAGAAGCTGATTTCTGATTATGTGTTTGGTAAATGCAGCAAGTAATATTGTATAAGTGTATATATATATATATATATTGTATATTGAATAAGTAATATAACTTGTCAATTATGATATAAGGTTTACAGCGGCTTCATAAATCGATTAAGAACATAAAAAAAAGCAAAACACACCTGATGCACATTCTTTGTTCTTCGTTTTCTAGAAGTAGAGATAAAAAACCTTGCTGTAATTTTTTTGTAGTTAATTAAGAGAAGGTCCACCGCCATCTCGCTCCGACCAAAATGACTTGAACGCACCTGACGTCGTAATTACGACATCCCCGTGTGTGTGTGTGTGTGTGTGTGTGTGTGTGTGTGTGTTACGTTAACTACACATTGTTAAAACGACTCGCTTGGCTTTCATTCCCTTTCCAGTGTGTGTGTGGATTTTATTACATGGCGTGTTGTGGATATAATTGACTGTTTGTGCTGATTCAGACTCACATTCCTCGCATGATATTTTTTAATATCAACGAATCGACACACTGCTCAGGGATGAATGTATATTAGTTTAATGTAGTGTGAGGGCGCCGTGTGTATTATACAGTCAGATCAGAAGTGCGTAATTAACTCTGCACAGCGTGTGTAATCACAGCCTGGCCGTCACGCAGCCTGAACTGAAGGCCCGAGGCCGCTGGAGGGAAACTTCCGCCTTATTAAAAAGACGTCCTGTCATTTACGTTGTGGCGGATTTGCATATATTTTTATGAAAACAGAATTGCGGAGTACACATATCACCAGAGAATAGTGTATAGCACAGCCAGTCGTACTCCCAGGTTCATGCTGTTTTTTCATTTCTGACGGGAACAGACAGAGAAATAACCTCGTGTCAGCTTTTTCAATTTTTCTTCTCGCTTTTGTACGTGTGTAACAACCAGGAACGTGTTTTCTTCAAAAAAAAAAAAAAAAAAAAAGACAGCTGCTTATTTGTGGATAACGACTTGGCTTCAGAGTTTAACATGAAAGCGGCTCCTTACTCAGCTGCTTGTGTTTATCTCAGAACCAGACGCCTTGAAAAAAAATGGAACGCTTTATTTTATGTAAACATTTATGTCATAGACGCGTCACGGACCATAATATAGGTTTGATGCTCTGCCAGCTGACATCATCATGTTTTATACCAGACCTTACACCTTATCCCAGAACGCTACTGAGTTCTGGACTCTGATTGGTCAGAAGGTGTTGATTAGTTTTCTATAACAGCGGCTCTGACAGTAGCGCATCTGCAAATCACAGGTTTATATTAACGCGCTCGTTCTGATACGTTATCGTCTCTATGGTAACGGCTCATTCACAGGGATCGTTGATACGGTGAAGTCTTCTGTAAGGAGAAATGTGTTTATGTAACATTTATGGAAGGAGTCTCCAGTGTCAGGGCTTTGTAACAGCTGTCACTTTAACTTTTCCAACATCCTCAGGACAGAGGAGTTTACGCTTCTTTGCGGTTTCTCAGTGAAGGAACGACTGCTTGTGGCTGCTATACTGGAAGTAAATATAAACAGATAAAAAGTATGACGTTTCATCCTTTAATAAATATAAAATTGTAATCGCTGAGGCATAAGAGGAATAAAACACCTCGGAGACGTGCTGTTATGGGAAAATACGCCATATGAGATATGCTAATTAGAATACGTTTAGCATGCTATGACATCAGACCTTCGTGACAGTTATTGTTGATAAGTCTGTCACATCACAGGGTATTAACTGTTATGATGAAGTTATGTCAGTCTTATGATGGAGGAGTCTTGTGAAGTGTTACAGTGTAAGCTAGCTAGCTAAACGTTTGGCTAACAGTATACGGTGACATTTATTTACCTGTCAGTGATGTATCTAAAAAGATTTGTACGTAAGCCGTTTTCTCAGCATTTCAACTCCCACATTAATAATCGTCTTCAATAATCAGAAATCAAACAGAAACGTTGGAGAGTGTACCGAGCACACTGTAATTACTTTCTGTTGTTTAATAATGTTACGAGCTGTTATAACGAGATGTAATAACGAGCTGTTATAACGAGATGTAATTACGAGCTGTTATAACGAGATGTAATAACGAGCTGTTATAGCGAGATGTAATAACGAGCTGTTATAACGAGATGTAATTACGAGCTGTTATAACGAGCTGTTATAACGAGATGTAATAACGAG
>CM042566.1:1501253-1583753 GCA_023630585.1 Cranoglanis bouderius
AGGAGGAAGAAATCCGAGCCGTCAGATGGTCATACTGCAGAACTGTGGATGATATTCCTCCTTTTATTAAATCCTCTTGACCAAGGTGTTGATGCAATTCAAACAGATAATAATAATAAAAAATAAATAAATAAATAAACTTTGTGCATTACTATGAATTGGAAATTCCGAGAAGCAGTTTCTCAGGCTGGAGAAGTTCTCAGACAGAATCGCCCGGAGGACGTAGTAATTTAACGCTAACCCGAGTTGACTTCTTCAATAAAACTTTGAATAGAAGGAGAAGTTGGAGGACTTGGACACGAAGCGGAACGACAGAATGGTTAAAGAGTGCTGAGAATTTGAGCGTCGAGGACGAGCTTGAGTTCAAAAAGAGGAAATTATTTGAACTTGACAAGAAACATTCACGAAAAACTTAACAATTTAACATCTCAACATCTCCTCAGGGAGATATCTGAGAGGTATCAGTTGTATTATGAATGAGTGCACACTTTTTTTTCTTTTTCCTTTATAGAGATTTTGAACTTATTTGATCTAAAACTAAACAGTAATTCTTGTCTAAATAGATTATCAGTCACTTTTCATCATTCTAACTCATCTTGTTTTATTTTATTTCCCATCGAAGCGTATATGTCAGGTTGCCAGATCCACAGAGTTCCACTAAAACTAAGTGTATGGAGTGCGTACATTTGCACACAGGTGCATCTCAAGAGATCAGAATATCGTGGAAAAGTTAATCATTTTCCGTAATTTAATTCAAAAAGTGGAACTTTCGTATATTCTAGACTCATTACACATAAAGTGAAATATTTTAAGCCTTTTTTGTTTTTGTTTTTTTTGTTTTAATCTTGATGATTACGGCTCACGGCTCATGGGAGTCAAAAATCCAGTATCTCAAAAATATTAGAATAAACAATTTATAATACAGAAATGTGGACCTGAGAAGACTCTAATCGGCTAATTAACTCAAAACACCGTCACTCGGTGGTCCAAAGTCCTTTAAAGACATGCAAATATATGCAAAAAACCATTTGTATTATTTAACAGAGGTTTATTTTTACACGTGAGAAACAATTATAGCTTCAATGGTTTTTAAGCTACACTGTTAAGCGTAGATACATCGGTGCAATAAATGTGCAAAATAATGAATAAATCTGTGTATCATATTGAGATGTGTAAATGATGGCAGAAGGTACACTCATGGCGTCTAATGTTTTATTTTATTCCATGAACATTCAAAAGAATGAAGGAAAAAAAACGTAAAACGTGGGAAGAGTGAAACCAATTTCATTTTTGTATATATTTATGTGATGCTAATAGTGTGTCTTTTTCAGTGTATTAAAGTTTGCATTCATAGTAACACGGTTCTGAACACTATTGTAGCTATCGAACGTGTGTGTGTGTGTGTGTGTGTGTGTGTGTGTGTGTGTGTGTGTGTGTGTGTGTGTGTGTGTGTGTTTGACCTTAACGCTAGGTATCATGGGACGAACTCAGTGTTGATCTGAACATCACTGGATCCTCTGATGCGGCCCAGGAGAGGATCAGTGAATAAAAATAGCAAAATCGATTTAAGGTCGGGAAATTTGGGAAGTGTGACACATTTGTATATTTATGTAAAGACATTTTAAACTCTAGGACATGCTTTAGTAGGAAAATAAAGCGGGTGGTGTGATGAAGCAGACGTTACAGTTATCACACTGAAGCTGATCATTTTCCTATTACAGCACGTCCTTCAGTGTTTATTCCTCTTATACTACAGTGATTTACCAACAATTACAATTTTTTATTAAGTAAAGTTCTCCCTTGCGTTCTAGCAGCAATAAACAGTCTTTCTCTCACCAGACTCGCTTTGTTCTCTTTCTTAACATGAATCATTTTAATTGACTAATTGATTAACAGATTAACACGAAGCCAGCAGAGAAATTTGAGATGTTCGTTGTGGATCGGTGACGGATGAAAACTTGGTCCTGCTTTCAGGGAAAAATACTCGCGTTTGCATCAGGTTTCTAAAATAGCTTTGTGTCCACCAAGGCTGAGATTGCCTGGGAGATGAACACATGGCCGTGAAGGAGAGAGCACAAGACCATTAACCATCCTCCTCATCCTCCTCTTCCTCCTCCTTCTCCTCCCTTTTTCTCGTTTTCTCTCTAACTTGCAATAGACATGCTTTATAGCTTATATATATATATATATATATATATATATATATATATATATAATAAATAGAAGGGGAAAAAAACCATGAGTGCTTTATTGGTGCCGTCCTACTATGTAATAATATAAGATCAGGCTGATAGGAGGGAAAAATACAGAGATGATAAAAGATGGAGAATAAAACGAAGCTTTGTCTGTCTGTAGAGATGAATAGCATGAGGGCACTGCAGTGAGAGAGCGAGGGAGGAAAAGAGAGCGATGTGACCCGAATCAGAAACACAGCCACGCCGCACCGACCAATACATGAGTTAGCGGAGCGCTAATGACGACACGGAGTCCGAATGCAGGGCAGAGTTTCGGGTTTTAGAACCGCAGCTGTGTGAGCAGAGTGCTAGCTAAGCTGAGATGTAGGATTGTGTGTGTGTGTGTGTGTGTGTGTGTGTGTGTGTGTGTGTGTGTGTGTGTGTGAGATAGAAAGAGGCAGGAGGTGGTTATAGAACAGGTGTGTGAGCTACAGGAAGCTGGAGAGGGCTGAGAGGATATGAATAGTGCCAGATTGGCTGAATCACAGAGCACCTTGAGTAGCTCATAAGAGCCCCATGCCAGTCATTCATCTGAGCAAACACTCAGGAACCACCTACTGCAGCCACACACACACACACACACACACACACACACACACACACACACACACACACACACACACACTTTCCTTTTCTTTTTTTGTTTTTACTTTCCTGTAAGCAATGAGTAAAGAAATTCTGGGAGGAGAACTAGTCAGTGTGACCGCTAACTAATGAATTATCTGTAGCATTTATTATTGTTGACCCGTTGCTATGGAGATACAGATACACCTAATAGGTCACAGATAAAGCGGCATCAGAGCGAATGTGAACAAACCCGGTGACAAATCTGATTCACTGAAGGGGAAAGGACACGGGACGTGAAAGGCTTGCATATGTTCTTTGTAGCATTTTTATTTTATTTATATATATATATTGTTTCTTTGTAAATTGCTGCCTGTGTTTCCAGGAATAATGGTGATTATTTGTTGGGAATAAGCGTGATTAGTGACGTATTGTTGGGGAAAATGGTGATTAGTGATTGGTTGTTGGGAATAATGGTGATTGGTTGTTGGGAATAATGGTGATCAGTGATTGGTTGTTGGGAATAATGGTGATTAGTGATTGGTTGTTGGGAATAATGGTGATTAGTGATTGGTTGTTGGGAATAATGGTGATTAGTGATGTATTGTTGGGGAAAATGGTGATTAGTGATTGGTTGTTGGGAATAATGGTGATTGGTTGTTGGGAATAATGGTGATCAGTGATTGGTTGTTGGGAATAATGGTGATCAGTGATTGGTTGTTGGGAATAATGGTGATCAGTGATTGGTTGTTGGGAATAATGGTGATTAGTGATTTATTGTTGGGAATAATGGTGTTTGGTTGTTGGGAATAATGGTGATCAGTGATTGGTCGTTGGGAATAATGGTGATTAGTGATGTATTGTTGGGGAAAATGGTGAATAGTGATTGGTTGTTGGGAATAATGGTGATTGTTTGTTGGGAATAATGGTGATCAGTGATTGGTTGTTGGGAATAATGGTGATCAGTGATTGGTTGTTGGGAATAATGGTGATTAGTGATTGATTGTTGGTAATAATGGTGATCAGTGATTGGTTGTTGGGAATAATGGTGATCAGTGATGTATTGTTGGGGAAAATGGTGAATAGTGATTGGTTGTTGGGAATAATGGTGATTGGTTGTTGGGAATAATGGTGATCAGTGATTGGTTGTTGGGAATAATGGTGATTAGTGATTTATTGTTTGGAATAATGGTGATTGGTTGTTGGGAATAATGGTGATTAGTGATTGGTTGTTGGGAATAATGGTGATTAGTGATTGGTTGTTGGGAATAATGGTGATTGGTTGTTGGGAATAATGGTGATTAGTGATTTATTGTTTGGAATAATGGTGATTAGTGATTGGTTGTTGGGAATAGTGGTGATTAGTGATTGGTTGTTGGGAATAATGGTGATCAGTGATTGGTTGTTGGGAATAATGGTGATCAGTGATTGGTTGTTGGGAATAATGGTGATTAGTGATTGGTTGTTGGGAATAATGGTGATTAGTGATGTATTGTTGGGGAAAATGGTGATTAGTGATTGGTTGTTGGGAATAATGGTGATTGGTTGTTGTCAATAATGGTGATCAGTGATTGGTTGTTGGGAATAAGGGCGATGAGTGATTTATTGTTTGGAATAATGGTGATTAGTGATTGGTTGTTGGGAATAATGGTGATCAGTGATTGGTCGTTGGGAATAATGGTGATTAGTGATTGGTTGTTGGGAATAATGGTGATTGGTTGTTGGGAATAATGGTAATCAGTGATTGGTTGTTGGGAATAATGGTGATTAGTGATTGGTTGTTGGGAATAATGGTGATTAGTGATTGGTTGTTGGGAATAATGGTGATTAGTGATTTATTGTTGGGAATAATGGTGATTGGTTGTTGGGAATAATGGTGATCAGTGATTGGTCGTTGGGAATAATGGTGATTAGTGATTGGTTGTTGGGAATAATGGTGATTGGTTGTTGGGAATAATGGTGATTAGTGATTGGTTGTTGGGAATAATGGTGATTAGTGATTGGTTGTTGGGAATAATGGTGATTAGTGATTGGTTGTTGGGAATAATGGTGATTAGTGATTGGTTGTTGGGAATAATGGTGATTGGTTGTTGGGAATAATGGTGATTAGTGATTTATTGTTGGGAATAATGGTGATCAGTGATTGGTTGTTGGGAATAATGGTGATCAGTGATTGGTTGTTGGGAATAATGGTGATTAGTGATTGGTTGTTGGGAATAATGGTGATTAGTGATTGGTTGTTGGGAATAATGGTGATTAGTGATGTATTGTTGGGGAAAATGTTGATTAGTGATTGGTTGTTGGGAATAATGGTGATTGGTTGTTGGGAATAATGGTGATCAGTGATTGGTTGTTGGGAATAATGGTGATTAGTGATTTATTGTTTGGAATAATGGTGATTAGTGATTGGTTGTTGGGAATAATGGTGATCAGTGATTGGTTGTTGGGAATAATGGTGATCAGTGATTGGTTGTTGGGAATAATGGTGATTAGTGATGTATTGTTGGGAATAATGGTGATTAGTGATTGGTTGTTGGGAATAATGGTGATCAGTGATGTATTGTTGGGGAAAATGGTGATTAGTGATTGGTTGTTGGGAATAATGGTGATTGGTTGTTGGGAATAATGGTGATCAGTGATTGGTTGTTGGGAATAATGGTGATTAGTGATTTATTGTTTGGAATAATGGTGATTAGTGATTGGTTGTTGGGAATAATGGTGATCAGTGATTGGTCTTTGGGAATAATGGTGATTAGTGATTGGTTGTTGGGAATAATGGTGATTGGTTGTTGGGAATAATGGTGATTAGTGATTGGTTGTTGGGAATAATGGTGATTAGTGATTGGTTGTTGGGAATAATGGTGATTAGTGATTGGTTGTTGGGAATAGTGGTGATTAGTGATTTATTGTTGGGAATAATGGTGATTAGTGATTGGTTGTTGGGAATAATGGTGATCAGTGATTGGTCGTTGGGAATAATGGTGATTAGTGATTGGTTGTTGGGAATAATGGTGATTGGTTGTTGGGAATAATGGTGATTAATGATTTATTGTTGGGAATAATGGTGATTAGTGATTGGTTGTTGGGAATAATGGTGATTAGTGATTGGTTGTTGGGAATAATGGTGATTAGTGATTGGTTGTTGGGAATAATGGTGATTTGTGATTGGTTGTTGGGAATAATGGTGATTGGTTGTTGGGAATAATGGTGATTAGTGATTTATTGTTGGGAATAATGGTGATCAGTGATTGGTTGTTGGGAATAATGGTGATTAGTGATTGGTTGTTGGGAATAATGGTGATTGGTTGTTGGGAATAATGGTGATTAGTGATTTATTGTTGGGAATAATGGTGATTAGTGATTGGTTGTTGGGAATAATGGTGATTGGTTGTTGGGAATAATGGTGATTAGTGATTGGTTGTTGGGAATAATGGTGATTAGTGATTGGTTGTTGGGAATAATGGTGATTGGTTGTTGGGAATAATGGTGATTAGTGATTTATTGTTTGGAATAATGGTGATTAGTGATTGGTTGTTGGGAATAATGGTGATCAGTGATTGGTTGTTGGAAATAATGGTGATTAGTGATTGGTTGTTGGGAATAATAGTGATTAGTGATTGGTTGTTGGGAATAATGGTGATCAGTGATTGGTTGTTGGGAATAATGGTGATTGGTTGTTGGGAATAATTGTGATTAGTGATTTATTGTTGGGAATAATGGTGATTAGTGATTGGTTGTTTGGAATAATGGTGATCAGTGATTGGTTGTTGGGAATAATGGTGATTGGTTGTTGGGAATAATGGTGATTAGTGATTTATTGTTGGGAATAATGGTGATTAGTGATTGGTTGTTTGGAATAATGGTGATTAGTGATTGGTTGTTGGGAATAATGGTGATTAGTGATTGGTTGTTGGGAATAATGGTGATCAGTGATTGGTTGTTGGGAATAATGGTGATTGGTTGTTGGGAATAATGGTGATTAGTGATTTATTGTTTGGAATAATGGTGATTAGTGATTGGTTGTTGGTAGGGTTGTAAGGTTCTACATAGAAGCCTCAAGGATTCCTTCAGAGGAACAACTGAAATCACCACAAAATGATCAAAGTTTGTTCTTAAAAACATAGAACCCATAAAAATTCTTCAGTTGTCCCTCTGAGGGAACGCTTTCTGAATGCTTTATGATAGGAAAACACTCTGTTGTAGGGTTCTACATAGGACCTTTAAGGGTTCTAAGAGGGACAGCCAAAAAACCTTTACAGGTTTTTACATTTTTAAGAATGTACAGTGATAATTTTTTCATTTTAAAAAAGTTTTATTTTAAGTACGCTGTTTATGAGCAGTTGCAGCAGTTCCGGGACTTGAACTCGTAACCTTCCGGTCACTAGGAGCCGAAACTGAACCACTGCACCTCTGTTTAATAAGCAATGAAGCAGTGATGAGTTTCCCAATCGGGATTTAATCCGCTCTTACGAACCAAATTAAACTTGTATAACCGAGATAAATTATTAAAGATATTCTGTGTGAAACAGATGGAAAATGACTTATTTATATAGTCAGTTATATTTCTTTCTAAGTTCTCCGTAGCTTGTGTGCTAATCCTTCATACTAGTTCCTATAAATCAGTACCGCTTTAGTAGGCCTTTAGTAGTGTGACTGTCATCCTTAATCCTCGTTTTGGGAAAATGTGTAGAAAATTAAAAAAAATAATCATTAAAAAACACTTCATTTTATGACTAATGCTGACGGATCGTGAATGATTTGAACAGGGTTACGAATTCATGAAGGAAAACGATATATCTGCGTTAGGATTTTAAGGAAAGCCAAAAATGGTTTTGTAATCATTAATCTTAGCAAAATATATTATAAATCAGTTGTAATATATAACGAAACAGATAATTGTCAGGTTCAGTTACACAGGAAACAGGAAACGGTTTTTTCTTTTTGGTTTGAAGTTGAGGTCATGATCCTGTGACCGATTCTCTTCAGGTGAGAGAATAAATAGCGGCTGGTTGAGGAACGACTGTTTATAGCTGCTGTAACGTAAGTGAGAACTCGTTTGGTGGATATTTCATGACATTAAACGTAACTATAAATGGATAAATTGTAAAATGTAATCGTTGTCAGGTGTCTGGGGTATAAGAGGAATAAAACACTTGCTGTTATAGTCTCACTGAATTGTAGTACGAGTAGAAATAGTAACGTTGGTTCCTAGGCTCTGTGTATGAATAAAAAAGATGAAGAATTCGGGTTAAATTTGTATCAGTTTCCTGCTTGAGCTTCATTATATGTTATTTGTTTGAAGTGAGATGAACCAGGTGGATATTTCAGGATGCACGGTTCAGAAAATAAACCCCATACTGGCCACGTCTGAAACATACGCTGCTATCGAGCTCATCTTTGATCTGTTCCGTGAGAAATTTAGCTGCCCTCAATTTTTTTTTTTTGGTAAAGGAGAAGCAGCGAGTGTTTGTTGTACCGCAGACGCTGAAGATTTAGAGAGCAGCTAAAATATTTATTTCTGTAGTGCCTCCCTGCTTCTCGGCTTCTCTCTCTCGTCTCGTGGTGCAGTAGGCAGAATTCCAGCAACGTTCGGCCGATCCTCGTTCTCAAACTCCCTCCTGATGCTCCATGAGCCGGAGGGAAACACATATGCACACACACACACACACACACACACACACACACACACACACACACGCACACACACACATAACAAGCTGTTTATACAGGCAGATTTCACACCAGGGCTGAAAGACTTCAGGCAACAGGAATAACATCAGCGCTGAGGTGAACAGGCTGAGAGAACGATAGCATCTCATCATCATATAGGAGCAGAAATGATAAGCAATGATGAGATTAGAGTGTGTTTATGAATATATACTGTACACCTGTAAAGCTGTATATCGCTCTCCACGCAGAACCCACACAACAGCACGTGGAACGCACAGAAAACCTCCCGTCATCTTCGTGTAGAGCGTCAAGAAAGATTACGTTTGGTGCCAAAAATAAACACCTTAAAGGCGATGAGGTCAGATCCACCTCCACCTCCACCTCACTCTCTGGCCTAATAACACCAAAACGAGACGTTTTAGAAATGAGTCTTTCATCTTTCTCATTTTTTGCTTCATCTGTCTGCGCTCACGTCTCACCTCATCTCAAGGCTCGAGGAGATCTCATCAGAAATACATCTGAAATACTGTATCTAAACAGGCAAGTACAAATGTGTGCCTTAACTCCTCCCAATCTCCTCCTCAGACTTAACCCCGCTAAAATCTCCGCCCTTAAATTTAGCCTTTAGAAAAGATACAAATACTAAACCCACCTTAAGGACCTGACAATTCTCATAAGAGTATTCCATGTCTGAACAACAACAACAACAACAACAACAACAACAACAATAATAATAATAATAATAATAATAATAATATAATAAGTGAATACATGACAGTGCATACAATGCATTATTTAAGCAATACATTATTATTATTATTATTATTATTATTATTATTATTATTATTATTATTAGTCAGTTGCAGCTCAGTATTTTACAGTGCTTCCTTAAGGCTAAAAATGATTTTAAAAAATGTATTTTAGTAAAATAGGTAAATAATTGCAGTGACATAATAATAATAATAATAATAATAATAATAATAATAATAATAATAATAATAACAACAAACATATATAATAAAGAGTACAATAATTACAAAAATTCATTTAAAAAAGTCATGTTGAAAAGTCACAATAATATAAAAATAACAGGTCAATAACAATAAGACAAATAATAGTTAAGACTAAAGTGGAAAAATATGTTGTAGGCATTTAAAAAACATCAGAGATAGAGCTTAACGAATGTTTATTAGTTATGTAGTAATTTATGGAACAATTTAAATAATTTACGACAATCATAATTTTCAACACCTACCCAATATATATATATATATATATATATATCAGCCCAGACATCTAATAAAACACCTCAGATAGCTGTAGTGAAGTGTCCTGGGACGTGATTGGCCAGTTCATCAGGACCAACGGCCATTAATTAGCCCATTTGTTGCTCTGCACAAAGTATTCAGTTTCAGTTTCAGTTTATTTGTATAGCGCTTTTAACAATGGACATCGTCCCAAAGCAGCTTTACAGAAGTATATAAATTCAGGACATAGATTTTAAATGTATGAATTTATCCCCAATGAGCAGCCAGAGGTGACGGTGGCAGGAAAAACTCCCTGAGATGATATGAGGAAGAAACCTTGAGAGGAACCAGACTCAAAAGGGAACCCATCCTCATCTGGGTGACACCGGATAGTGCAATTATAAATAAATAAATCTCTTCTATAAATGTACCAGTACCACACGGTCAGATAGCAGTTGTGAGACCATGAAAAATTCATTACAGTTTTTATATGAAGTCTGTTTTGTTGAACCTCACCACTGTAATCTCAATGATATTTAGGCTGCACCGTGTGGGGCCTCAGCAGCATCATGTGACTTCAATTGATGAGATCTCCAACCAGAAGTAGGGCATCAGGATGGATCGGGCAGGTCTTAGAGAGCAGAAGGGGTCGGGATCACTGGCATCTCAGGAGTATCATGTGAAGCTCAACAGAAGGGGAGAGGGAGAGAGAAAGATTATTAGGTATGCTTATTGTCCTGTAATGGTTAAGGACAATGTACTTTGCGTAAGTGAAAGCAGGGACTCCAGCAAGACTAGCTTATGACAGGATAACTAAAAGGGAGAGCCAGAAGGTAACGCAGACATGAGGGCTCCCTGGGACAAGGCGGCCAGCCATCTTGGCACCCCTCTTCCCTGTACCACCAAAGGAAAGAGAGCACTGAAGGAGCACCACTGAGCAGATATTATTAATATTATTAAATCATGTAAATAATTCAGTTTTTTTTAACCTTGATTGGTGTTTTAATCAAAATCTAATGTGAGAATTCAACACAGTGCCCTTGGATTTGTCCTGGAAATATAAATATATAAAAAAATGGAATAAATAAAAGATAATGAAAAGGTTTTGATGAACCACATTAGAAGTAAAGGCTTTATTTTCCTTCCTGCTTTTTATATTTCAGCTTTAACAGATTATCTCGGATGGTTTGGCCTGTCATGAGCACCAGGAGACAATAGTTTCACAGCCTGAGGGTTTATTTTTGTGCAGGTGTGAGTGTAATTTGCAGGTATAACACTGGTGTGTTGCTAATTTGCTTGGATGAAAGCCCCTTTTTTCCTCCTTTGCACTCAGTTGTGATTTCTTTTTATGGTCAGAAATAAAGGTTTCTGTGCTGATGGCTGGTTCCACTTCTGTGAATTTTCAACCTATTTTGGCACCAGTTTGCGATGTTTGCACCTTCAGGACCCTCTTAGCACACCGCACTGCTTTATTACTTCTACACTATTGTTCACCGTGTATGTGTACAGTTAGAGAATAAAGTGCAGCTTTTTCCTGCACAGTGTGTGTGGTCATTATCCTGGCGCTTTACACACACACACACACACACACACACACACACACACACGCACACACACACACACCACACCACCAGCATGTCACTGCTGTACCCAGACTGAAACATCACTCAGAAGAGAACATGATTGAACCAGGAAACCTCCCTTCACCTCCTTAAACGGACCTTCTCAGTGGGGCAGAGGGGTGCCAATACTTGCGTGCAGAGTAACAAATGGACCACAGTCAGTAAACAAAGACGTACACTTAAAAATATACGTAGATGCCAGCAAAAATTCCTCAGAGCACTGATGTACACACTGAAAAAACATTTTTCAGTCGTTACGTAAGGGTTCTATGATGAACCCAACACCAGAGTGTTTCCATATCAGGGTCCTAAAAGCAATAGAATCCTTTTAGGAAGCTAAGAACCCTTATTGAAGAACCCCTGAAGTTATGAAGACCTCCTCAATTATTATTATTATTATTATTATTATTATTATTATTATTATTATTATTATTGCTACAGTCTTAGAACCTGGTTAGAGTCTGAGAACCCCTAAAGGTTCTTTGTAGAACCCTACAAAAGAGTGTTTCCAGTTCAGAAAGAAGGGTTCTAAGGTTTAGAATCTAGAAAAATCAAGAACCCTTAATGGCTCTTCTGCTTGTCCCTTTGGGGGAACCCTCACTGGTCCTGTGGTCTATGTAGAACCCTTCAATAGCGTGTGGAAAAAAATTTAAACTGTTATACAGTATTGGGAATCATTAATTATCCCTTAAATGAACCTTTAAGGAACCCTTAAAGAACCTAAGAGTGTGTGTGCTACAAACTACAAATTATTGCTTAATATTGTCTTCTCAATATTTAGAACCTGTCAGGAGTTTAACATTTAGCTCTTGGTACACGGTACGACGGTTCTTTAAGGGTTCGTTGGGTGATTAAACTTCCAAAAATGGTTCTACTTTGAACCTGTTCCGGCAGAGAAAACACTCTGTTTTAGGTTCTTCATAAAAACCTTTAACAATTTCCCAAGAGGAACGACTGAAGAACCTTTAAGGGATCTAAGTTTACTAAGAGTGTAGCAGCAGCAACAACAACAACAACAACAATATTTATAATAATGATGAACCCTTAAAGGCTCTTCTGATTATCCCTCTGGGGGTTATTTAATATTCTATGAAGAACCCTACAACAGACTTCGTCCCTATCGGAACTGAAGCCATTTTTCTATGCTAAGAACCCTTAATTATCCAACAAACCCTTAAAAACCCTTTGCTAAGAGTGTACTAAATCTAAATTTTGAACTATTTGGATAATTAAAGGTTCTACAAATCATTCAAGCATAAAATAGTTCTTATGGGAATGTGTTCTGTAAGGAAAGCACTTTTGTGGAAGGGTTCTACACAGCTTTAAGAGACGAGGAACAAACCTTAACAGTTCTATGAGTGTAGAAAAAAACATTTATTAAACTGAATAATTGTTTTACTCCACAGCGGATGGTTCTACACGATGGTTATTTTTTTCCAGTCAGCAGTAAATACTGTATTTAAAGAGTCGAAAGACTCGAAAGGTTCTTTAGGAAACCAAAAAAAAAATGGTTCTAATGTGAGTTAGACTCTTCGTTTTGAGTCAAAAATTGAAAAAGTGCTTTATATGAAAGATTACAGATTGGTTGGATATGGCTCGTGAATTTTTGGGCACTGCAGACGATGGATCGAGAACGATCAGAGAACCCGATGATGATTAGTGCATTATTGATCTTTCGCTCTCCTCCATCTTGGCTTCTGCTTCATCAGCACTTGCTCTTTCTCTCGCAGTCCAACTCAGCTTTGGATCTCGTTACCAAATTCCACCCGTCTTCCATCGTCCTGTCCGTCCTGCCTGAGTAGATCCGCGGTTCATTAATCGACATTTATGGGGAGTAAAAGGCAGACGAGAGCTCAGCAGTGTAGCCGGAGATGTCAGATGAGTGGTGTAAGCAGTAAATATCAGTGTGTGTGTGTGTGTGTGTGTGTGTGTGTGTGTGTGTGTGTGTGAATGAGAGCTCTGTGCTCTAATGGTGCATAAAGCACATGTGGGGGTCTGTTAAAGCTGCTCGGAGAGAACATTACAGGCCCGTGTTAATCTGGAACCTATCAGAACGCTGGTGACAGATTCGCTGGAGGAGAACGCGAGCGCATCTCTTATTTATGAGAGACAGACTTTACAGCCGGCTGTGCATTCATTACCGACTGCAGACATGATGGAAAACAGCAGGAATCTGCGAATGAACGCAGAAAAAAACAAAAGTGATTATAATGTGTGGATCAATTGTGCTTATTTTTGTACTAAAATTTTTCATTTACATTTCATTACATTTGAGCTACGTGTAACACAGAACTGTCCTCGTCTCTGAGAGAAAAATTCAATAACAGCATGTCCTTAAGCGCTTTATTCCTCTTATACTACAGCAAAAAAACAAAAAGAAACGCAGCTTGTCGAGTTACTGAGAAATCGCAAAGAAGCGTAAACTCCTCCGTCCTGAACATGTCGGAAAACCTCAAGTCGACAAGTTTACAGCTTTACCTCTGACTGCTGCGAAGCGCCGACACTGGAGACTCCTTCCATAAACGTTACATAAAGTATCATCTTACTTATCAACTGTTGATGAGCTGTTACTATAGAAACGATAACGATAATTGAAACGAGCGAATTAATATAAACCTGTGATGTCAGAGCTGCTGTTATAGAAGACTAATCAACACATTCTGACCAATCACAATCCAGAACTCAGTAACGCCGTGGTTTAACACACATCAAACATCAAAGCTGCTCTTCAGATCTTCTTCTGGTTGTGTTTTTGTGAAGCAGACCTCTGAGGTGTGTGTGAGATGTGTGTGAGGTGTGTGTGAGGTGTGTGTGAGGTGTGTGTGAGGTGTGTCGGAGAGTCGTGCTGGGTTAAACCTCGGCTCATGGTGGAAGCACAGTAACGCATATTTATTTAAATAGAGAGCAACGAGCTGTCACCAGGGTTTTTAATACAGACGTGTCGTCTGTCTGAGAATATATTTTATTCTTACTTATTTCCAGTAAGTTATATACATGCATAAAGAGAGAGAGAGAGAGAGAGAGAGAGAGAGAGAGAGAGAATCCTGCATTCGGTCTATGAATCATGTGAGATGGTGTGTGAATTTAAAACATCTGTGACACCTCCATTTTTTAACAGCTAACAGGATGTCAGATGTACAGTATTACGAAAGCAAAGCGCAGACTGGAGCCGGGTATGAACTAATTTTCATGCAGAAGCTGCCCTATTTTAGACGGAAGTGCAGTTAAGCAGGCTGTAAGAGGAAGAGCTTTGGTAATTTAATGTAAAGGTGAAGCTAATAATATAAGATTATTGCTTATTTAATGAGGTAGATTATAATGCTTACGTTTATTGTTGATGATTTAGCAAAAATATTACGTCTCTCTTGACCTTTCTATATACTGTATATAAATAGTAATCGATAGATGCATCGATTTTGCAGCATTTTTGACAAATGAAATGTGTAGTTGTGCTGAGTTTTATGTCTAAGATGTCATTTAGTTTAAACACAACTGAACCTTAACTCAGTGCTCGGTTCTCGCCGAAGTGAACTGCTCTCTCTCTCTCTCTCTCTCTCACACATGTGACAGTTTCAGGTTGGTTGTTGCCATGCTGTCTGTTACTGTAAATGCACTGTTTAAACACCATAAAGATGTTATTTTTTATCAGGTAACTTGTACTGCACTGTAGGAAGATTCTGCAATTCCTCCTGTTGACATTTTCCCAGAGCACAGTTTGCAGTCTGCTTCTCTTTGATCATTAATTTTAAAGGAGACAGTAGATCTGTGTGTGTGTGTGTGTGTGTGTGTGTGTGTGTGTGTGTGTGTGTGTGTGTGTGTGTGTGTGTGTGTGCATGTTTTTATATCATGGTGGTGACCAAATGTCCCCACGAGGTTAGAAATATCGGACATTTCCAAACGCTAAAAAAGCCAAGAGGTTACCTTTAGGTTACTGAGGTTAGCCTGAGATCTTAGGACTTACAGTGGTTTGCATCTGGGGAAAGTTAATTGCTCTACATAGGAACTCCATAGGGACAAACCAAAGAACCTATAAGAGTGCAAGTGTGAATCTGTTCTTGTACGAGTGTGGGTGTATCCTGCAGCAAGAAATCACTAAATAAAATGCAACACAAAAAGAACCATTTGATGAGAGGTTCCTAAAACACATGAAGATGTGAAAGAGGTTGGAGTTATTAGACGCAATGTATTTCCTACCATTAATACGTTAAAATACACTATTTAACGAGAGTTTGTGAAACCACGCACATTTTTATCATTGCCTTTGCTGCTCTAAGGGTGTACAAACTTTTGCACACGACCGTGTGTTCTCTCTTTCCCAGCTGGGAGGATGTGGGATTCTGGGAGTAGGCGTCTGGCTGTCAGTCACCCAAGGAAACTTCGC
Organism: Cranoglanis bouderius; assembly: GCA_023630585.1. Taxonomy (NCBI): domain Eukaryota; kingdom Metazoa; phylum Chordata; class Actinopteri; order Siluriformes; family Cranoglanididae; genus Cranoglanis; species Cranoglanis bouderius. The sequence goes on from CM042566.1 coordinate 1,516,972, forward strand.
TACTCTCTCCACCTCCCTACCGTCTCTGTCTGCTGCCAATCTCCTCATCGCCGTGGGAACCATCATCATGGTGATCGGCTGCCTGGGCTGCGTCGGCGCCGTCAAGGAGAGCCGGCCCTTGCTTCTCAGCGTAAGTACCGTCCTACAGTCCTTACTGTACTGTACTGTACTGAGCTGAAGTGCTTTCTTTTTGGTCCTGGCTGTTGAGAGCACGAAACAGTTGAGAATTTGTATGCAAATGAGACGCTAATGTCACCGAGTGCTGGCCAATCAGAGTGTTGAATGTGCCGTGGCATTTGGAGTGAGACACGCCCACAATCAAGGTCAAGCTGAAAGATAAAACAAGCCGGAAATTAAATCCGCTGGCATAAAGGAGGGTGGCTGAATACAAAATGTTAGAAGATTTCAACATTTTTAAATGTAAAGAATGTATTATTTTTCAGTGCTCAGTATCTCAGTAGTACATTTGGGTTCTGTGAGCTCTGATTGGTTTGGTTCGTAGTTTTGTTATTTGTTATTGTAGAAGGATCCAGAACACCAGAATACAATAGTTTATAGCGTATTAACGTTTTTGTGTGATCATAACACGAGCAAATTATAAAAATAAGTAAAATACTGATGAGTGTGCGGTGTGAAGAAGCGGAGTCACCGTCACCACGCAGAAGCTGATTACAGGTGCATCTCAATAAATTAGAATGTCGTGGAAAAGTTCATTTATTTCAGTAATTCAACTCAAATTGTGAAACTCGTGTATTAAATAAATTCAATGCCACAGACTGAAGTAGTTTAAGTCTTTGGTTCTTTTAATTGTGATGATTTTGGCTCACATTTAACAAAAACCCACCAATTCACTCTCTCAACAAATTAGAATACTTCATAAGACCAATAAAAAAAACATTTTTAGTGAATTGTTGGCCTTCTGGAAAGTATGTTCATTTACTGTACATGTACTCAATACTTGGTAGGGGCTCCTTTTGCTTTAATTACTGCCTCAATTCGGCGTGGCGTGGAGGTGATCAGTTTGTGGCACTGCTGAGGTGGTATGGAAGCCCAGGTTTCTTTGACAGTGGCCTTCAGCTCATCTGCATTTTTTGGTCTCTTGTTTCTCATTTTCCTTTTGACAATACCCCATAGATTCTCTACGGGGTTCAGGTGTGGTGAGTTTGCTGGCCAGTCAAGCACACCAACACCATGGTCATTTAACCAACTTTTGATACTTTTGGCAGTGTGGGCAGGTGCCAAATCCTGCTGGAAAATGAAATCAGCATCTTCAAAAAGCTGGTTAGCAGAAGGAAGCATGAAGTGCTCCAAAATATCTTGGTAAACGGGTGCAGTGACTTTGGTTTTCAAAAAACACAATGGACCAACACCAGCAGATGACATTGCACCCCGCATCATCACAGACTGTGGAAACTTAACACTGGACTTCAAACAACTTGGGCTATGAGCTTCTCCACCCTTCCTCCAGACTCTAGGACCTTGGTTTCCAAATGAAATACAAAACTTGCTCTCATCTGAAAAGAGGACTTTGGACCACTGGGCAACAGTCCAGTTCTTCTTCTCCTTAGCCCAGGTAAGACACCTCTGACATTGTCTGTGGTTCAGGAGTGGCTTAACAAGAGGAATACGACAACTGTAGCCAAATTCCTTGACACGTCTGTGTGTGGTGGCTCTTGATGCCTTGACCCCAGCCTCAGTCCATTCCTTGTGAAGTTCATTCAAATTCTTGAATCGATTTTGCTTGACAATCCTCATAAGGCTGCGGTTCTCTCGGTTGGTTGTGCATCTTTTTCTTCCACACTTTTTCCTTCCACTCAACTTTCTGTTAACATGCTTGGATACAGCACTCTGTGAACAGCCAGCTTCTTTGGCAATGAATGTTTGTGGCTTACCTAGTGAACCAAACTGAGAGACCATTTTGAAGGCTCAGGAAACCTTTGTAGGTGTTTTGAGTTGATTAGCTGATTGGCATGTCACCATATTCTAATTTGTTGAGATAGTGAATTGGTGGGTTTTTGTTAAATGTGAGCCAAAATCATCACAATTAAAAGAACCAAAGACTTAAACTACTTCAGTCTGTGTGCATTGAATTTATTTAATACACGAGTTTCACAATTTGAGTTGAATTACTGAAATAAATGAACTTTTCCACGACATTCTAATTTATTGAGATGCACCTGTATGTTCCTATAACAGCACGTACTGAAGTGTTTTATTCCTCTTACACCACAACAATTTACCAAGAATTACAGTTTTTTATCGATTAAAGAATGATGTCATGCTTTTTTTCTTTAGGTTTGAAGAATTTAATGTCGTGGAACGTTCGTGAAACAAGATCTCACTTGCGTGTTATATACGGTCATGTGAAAAAAAAAAAGTACACCCCATGGAAATTGTTGACTTTTTTGACATATTTGGACAAGCAAATCATCTTTGAAACAGTGCCTATTAATAAAGGCGATACACTCTATCAAATGACACATAAAACTGATATTTTCACAATTTAAATGAACATAAAACAGAGCAGTCACATGGAAAAAAGTAAGTACACCCCTACATTTATCACACCTTCAAATCCATAAAATTAGAATCAGGTGTTCATGATTGGGTGCCAGTGATTAGAAAACAATTTACATGGGGTGTACTTATTTTTTCACATGACTGTATATACACGAACTGTGTATACACTTAAATAAAATCTGGTACAACAATTGACCATGATCCTCAAAGTTATCTCAACACTTTTTGTGTCTGCTCTTAAACCCTGTACAGTGGGTATAGAAAAGTATCCGCCCCCCCCTTTAAAATAATTACATTTTGTTGCTTTTCAGCCTGAAATGAAGACGGACAGTTTTTGTTTTATCCAGCTGTATTTACTCAGTGCAACTTGTAACATCCAAGTGAAAAATATAACACCAACATGTCAGAAAAAAATAAAAATAAATAAAAAACAGAATCACTGAGTTGGAAAAAGGATCACCCCCTTGCTTTAATTTGCCTTAATTTTTTAATTCCAGCCTTTAGTCTGTTGGGATATGTCTCTACTAACATCTAGACTTTGCAATATTTGCCCACTCTTCTTTGCAGAACTGCTCAAGTTCAGTTAAATTTGATGGTGACCGTTTGTGGACTGCAGTCTTCAAGTCATTCCACAGATTTTCAATGGGGTTTAAGTCTGGGCTCTGACTAGGCCATGCAAGGACATTCACCTTTTTCTCCTTCAACCACTGTGTGGTCAGTTTTGCTGTGTGCTTTGGGTCATTGTCATGTTGGAAGGTAAACCTTCTTCCCATTGACAACTTTCTGGCAGAGGGTAGAAGATTTTCCTCAAGAATTTGATGATATTTTGCTCCATCCATTTTCCTTCTGTCCTGACAAGTGCTCCAGTCCCTGCTGCAGAGAAACACCCCCATAACAGGATATTACCACCTCCATACTTTACTGTAGGAATGGTGTTATTTGGATGGTGAGCTGTATTGGATTTCTGCCAGACATATCGTTTGGTGTTGAGGCCAAATAATTCAATTTTAGTCTCCTCTGACCATAACACCTTTTTCCATGTGGCCTCAGAATCTTCAAGGTGCGTTCATGTGGCCTTTCTTGAGGAGTGGCTTTTTTCTTGCAACCCTCCCATACAAGCCACATTTGTGGAGAATTTGAGATATTGTTGTCACATGCACACAATGACCACACTTTGTCATAAATTCCTGCAACTGCTTCAGAGTTGCTGTAGGCCTCTTGGTAGCCTCTCTGACCAGTTTCCTCCTGGCTCTTTCATCCAGTTTGGAGCGACATCCTGATCCAGGGAGGGTCTGTGTTGTACCAAATACCTTCCACTTCTTAATAATAGACTTCACTGTGCTTCTAGGCATTGAAAAAGACTTTAAAATGTTTTTGTATCCATCTTCTGACTTGTACCTGTCCACAACTTTATTCCGGAGACCTTTTGACAGTGCCTTGCCACCCATAGTTGATTATTTGCTTCAGTTGCACTACAAAATGCTCCAGGAAAGCTCTTTTCATGCTGAGCTAATCAAAATGACCACAACTGATCACAGTTGAAAGTCAAATGGCTTTGTGTGCCATTGAGAAGGTGATTAGCTACACCTGATTGAGTTTACAAGTCATTTTTAGGAGGGGGGTGATCCTTTTTCCAACTCAGTGATTCTGTTTTTATTTTTTTCTGACATGTTGGTGTTATATCTTTCACTTGGATGTTATAAGTTGCACTGAGTAAATACAGCTGGATAAAACAAAAACTGTGTCCGTCTTCATTTCAGGCTGAAAAGCAACAAAATGTGATTATTTTAAAGGGGGGGGGGGATTCTTTTCTATACCCACTGTATGTATGTGTGTGTATATATATATATATATATATATATATATATATATATATATATATATATATATATATATATAATTTTTAAATATATATTTTAAAAAAAATAAAAAATTCCAAAGGAGGAAGTATAAATAGTTACAGTTCTCTACCGAAATGCTGTAACTCGCCTGACGGAATAAATTATGCAAAACCGCTGGGACACAAAATCCAGAGGAATTCTAACAAGCAAGCGCAGTTTCTATCCTTCACCCTCACTTTCAAATGTTCAATATTTTCTCTGAGTTTTTTTTGGTGCACATTCTTAATAAGTTATTAGAAATTGATACGCCATTTTTCGAAAGGTTGCAGTAATACTCTCAATAATCCAAAAGGTCACATTATGTCATGTTTACATTCATAAATTATAAGTAATATGTGAGGAATAAATCACTCTGTGTGTGTGTGTGTGTGTGTGTGTGTGTGTGTGTGTGTGTGTGTGTGTGTGTGTGTGTTACAGTAAAATACTGAGTGACAGTGTGGTGTGATGAAGTGAAGTTGATTATTTTCCCATAACAGTATGTCCCCAAGTGTTTTATTCCCCTTCCATCACAGCAATTTACCAACGATTACAAGTTTACATTTATTAAGGAACATATACTTTTTATTTGTTTATGGTTACATTTAATGTTGTGGAACGTCTGTGAAGCAAGTTCTCACTTACGTTATAGCAGCTATAAACACTCGTTCGGACAAAAAAACAAAACGCAGCTTGTCAGGTTACCGAGAAACCGCAAAGAAGCGTAAACTCCTCTGTCCTGAAGATGTTGGAAAACTTTAACACAAACTTCACCATATCAACGATTTTTAAAAATCTGTTTATGTGAAACGTCCCGCCGTACACGTCCCTGTACATGAGCTGTTACTATAGAAACAATAACGTATTAGACCCTGTGCATTAATATTAACCGGTGATCTGTTATAGAAAATGAATCAACACCTTCTGACCAATGAGAATCCAGAATTTGACAGCGGCGTGGCAATAAAAAAAAAATTGAAGTGCCATGCCTATAGCAAGAAATAGATGAAATATAAGCGCATCGTGCAGCAGTCAGGTGGAATGTTAGCAGTCATATCTCTTCCCTCTGCAGTACGACAGGCACGCTATGAATATAGGAGTTGAGTTTGACAAAGCTTCATGTCACCCTTCATGGCACACAAGAGTCTTACAGAGTCTTAAAAATCCTCCCTGAGCTGTCGGGAAAAGCTTTTATAGTGCAAAGTCATCAGACTGGATCTGTGAGTGAGGATAAACAGACCTGAGCTGAACCCAGAAAATGTTCAATGGAGAAGCTACAGTGACCTCCACTAATATTGGCATCCTTGGTAAATATGAACAATATGGTTAATGTTTTGATATTTTGTTTAAAAAATTCACAAAAATACACAAATATAGGTGTGCCATTATTATTGGCACCCCTATGAATTCATATGAGAAAAATATATTTGTATATTCCCATTGATATTTTACATTTTTTTAGTGCACCTGGGTGACTAGGAACAGGAAATTGTTCAACCATGACTTCCTGTTTCACAGGGGTATAAATATGAGGTAACACATAGGCCAAATTCCCTTAGTCATTCATAACAATGGGTAAGACCAAGGAATATAGCTGTGATGTGCGGCAAAAGGTTGTTGAGCTTCACAAAATGGGAAGTGGCTATAAGAAAATAGCACAAGCATTGAAAATGCCCATTTCCACCATCAGGGCAATAATTAAGAAGTTCCAGTCAACTGGAAATGTTATGAATCAACCTCGAATTGGACGTGTGTCTATATCGTCTCAACGCACTGTGAAGAGGATGGTTCGAGTGGCCAAAACATCTCCAAGGATCACAGCTGGAGAATTGCAGAAGTTAGTTGCTTCTTGGGTCAGAAAGTCCGAAGTCACCTACATCACTACAAGTTGTTTGGAAGGGTTTCAAGAAAAAGCCTCTACTCTCATCCAAAAACAAACTCGAGCGTCTTCAGTTTGCCAGACACTACTGGAACTTCAAATGGGATCGGGTTCTACGGTCAGATGAAACCAAAATAGAGCTTTTTGGCAATAAACACCAGAGGTGGTTTTGGTGCACACAGAGAGGCAGCCATATGGAAAAGTACCTCATGCCCACGGTTAAATCTGGTGGTGGCTCTTTAATGTTCTGGGGCTGTTTTTCTGCCAGAGGACCTGGACGTTTTGTTAGGAAACATGGCATCATGGACTCTATCAAATATCAATAGATATTAAATTAAAACCTGAAAAATCAACACAAAAATGGTTTACTGACCACAAAATAAAGGTCCTGCCCTGGCCATCCCAGTCCCCTGACTTGAAACCCATAGAAAACCTGTGGGGTGAACTGAAGAGGAGAGTCCACCAGCGTGGACCTCGAAATTTGAAGGATCTGGAGAGATTCTGTATGGAGGAATGGTCTCAGATCCCTTGCCATGTATTCTCCAACCTCATCAGGCATTATAGGAGAAGACACAGAGCTGTTATCTTGGCAAAGGGAGGCAGCACAAAGTATTGACTAAAAGGGAGCCAGTAATTTAACAAAGATATTTTTTTTGATAAACCTGTGTTTTGTTTGCAAATGTTTGATATCCATGAGAGCAGAGTATTTTTTGGGTTTTTTTTTAAACAAAATATCAAAAGGTTAAACAATAAAGACACATTTTCACAGCTTTTTTTGCTCATATTTACCAAGGGTGCCAATATTTGCAGAGGGCACTGTATGTGCTGAGAAGAAAGTCTATTAATGTAGTTTTTGGCTCAAGGTTTCAAAAATGTTGAGTACAACAAAAAACACAAAGAAAATTGTAATAAATATGTGGCACGAATTAAATGAAAATGATTGATGTAGCTCCATTTGCATGCCATTTATAGTATGATACACTGGATATATATCTAGCTCATGATGTTACTTTCAGGTTTGATGTATCGGTGTAATTAGTTATGTTATGAGATGTTATTACTGTTCATATTGTGATAAATGCTAATTTAAGTCCAGCCTGCAGTAAAATACCACAAATACATCCTCGTAGTCCTGGAATCTTGCACAGCCCAAAGTGAAAGTATGATTTTCTCACACAGAAGATGAAAATTTCATAATGCGCTTCAGGAATATTCAAATTGTCAAATTGTGATATCACACCAGCTTTTCTGAATGCATCCTTTTTGCAATGTTTTATATGGATGGAAAGATGGCAGGGCGACGTTCCCATCTGTCACATTGCCATTTTTAACCACTTAGCTATTCCAGCCAGCAGTTTAAAAAAGATTTTAAAAAAAGGTTAGTCACAGAAAATCTGTTCCTTTACAGATCTGGTAGCATTACAGAACAGGAAAAATCTAAGAAATGTCAGGGTCTTTTTGTGGCTTTTGTTGATCTTGTTAACGGTACCTCAGGGGTCCAAGCACTGAAGGTGTTGAAGTAAATGTGTCTGTGATGATCAGTTTAGCAAGTTGGGTATTTAATATGTTTAATATGTCAGAGTTGTGGTGGATCACTGGGCGTGAGACGGAAACAAACTCTGGATTGGACGCCATTTTTTAGTTGCATTCGAGCTACAAAGTGGGGGAAAAGCAGCTAGCCAGGTAACTGTGATGAGTGATGAATATTTTTCTCCTCAGAACAGTGAACTCTATAGTCAGAGTTATAGATTTAACAAGCAAATATACAGTGGATCTAAAAAGTCTACACACCCCAGTTAAAATGGCAGGATTTTCTGATGTAAACAAATTAAACCAACATAAATTATGTCAGAGCAATTTCTACCTTTATTGTGAAGTTTTAACCCATTAATTAAAGTGAAAAACAATAAGAATCATTTTAGAGAAAAAAAAATGAAAAATAAAAAATGTACAATACCCAGCTTGCATAAGTGTGCACACCCTTTTATACAGTAATTAGGAATGTAGCAGTGTTCAGAATTAACCAGTTACATTCAAACTCGTGTTAAATACTAATTAGTAAACACCTGCCATGAATTAAAGTGACTGATTAACCCCAAATAAAGTACAGCTGTTCCTATAGGAGTTTCCTGACATCTTGGTAACATCCAACTGGAAAAGCCACGGGCCACAAAGAGCTTACAGAGCAGGTACGGGATCTCATTGTGGAAAAATATCAATCAGGAGAAGGTTACAAAAATATTTCCAGGGCATTGGATATACCGTGGAACACTGTAAAGACAATAATCAACAAGTGGAGAAAATATGGCATGACAGTGACACTACTAAGAACAGGACGTCCCTCTAAAACTGATGAGAAGATCAGGAGAAAACTGGCCAGGGAGGCTGCCAAGAGGCCTACAGCAACATTACAAGAATTGTAGCAATTTCTGGCAAGTACTGGTTGCTCCCTACACGTGACAACAATCTCCCGAATTCTTCATATGTCTGGGCTGTGGGGTAGGGTGGCAAGATGGAAGCCTTTTTTTAACCAAAGTAAATAAATAAATAAATAAATAATCATCCAATCTCCCAAAACCATGTGGAATAATGTGTAATGATCTGACAAGACCAAAGTTGAACTTTCTGAAGGTTTCTGAAGGTCTGAACGGTTCTGACAAGATTTATCCTGGTTTCATTTTTTACATCACAAAAACCTGCCATTTTAACAGGGGTGTGTAGACTTTTTAGATCCACTGTATCTGAGATGCCATATGAAGATATTTCATCATCATGAGATTGGGTGGAGAACATAAATAGAAGAAGAGAAAGCACTGAGGCGTGTGGGACACCAGTCAAAATCTGCATGGAGAAGATGTAGATTCAGATGTCACCAAATCTATGTGGCCATCCAAGGATATGAAGATTATGGAGGATATTGTGGTTAACATCAGCAAATATCAAGAAGGATCAGGATTGATGATACTTCGGCTGATCCAGTAGCTCAGCTTTTGAAACCAGACTGGTTGGAAATCTTAAGCTGGGTGGGATGGGATCCAGTAGACATGTGGTGGGATTACTGAATGTTTGTAGGATTTGGAGAAAGAGGAGAGAAACGTGTTGGAGAGTTGGAAGCCATTTAAAGAAAGAAAAGAGGAGACCATCCTGACATTCCACCAGCCTGAGTCAACTGCCTTGAGGTGCTTGAGGTACCTTTTGGGATTTGATCATTGCAGGGGCCTGGTCTATTTTTGGCTTTGTAGGCAAGCATAAGGGAGCTACAGGAAGCTGGGAAAATAAGAGGATTGAAGGCTAGTCAGGCTGCAGCATGAGATGCACTAGTCAAGCCTGGCAGAATACAAATGGAGACGAAGTGAAGAAGCACTTGAGTGGCCTTCTTGGAGAGAAATGATGAAATCTGTAATAACGATGAAGTGCGATGAAACTGGATACAAGTGCACAAAAGAAAATGTAAGTGTAATACAAAACACTAGAAAAAAAAAATGTACAAGGCAACTAGATTGGCAGAAAGCAAAAAACAGATGAGAAGCAAGAAACAAGTGTATATCATGAATAAGAACATAAACCAGAAATATAGACGCAATGTGATTATAGACAATACACAGTAGACTGAACTAAGGCTGTGTGATATGATGGTATAATATTGATATCAACCTTCATGAATGAATAAGACTTCTGGTATCTTCTAAGAATGATAACTGGTGAGGATCAACAATATTTGAGTGATCACGGAGCTCTGAAAGAAAGATGATGAGATCAGGTTGTGGAAATATCCATAAATATATAGCAGCTCAGTCTTGCGGAGGTTCAGGTTCAGGTTTACTCATCCAAATAAAGAACCTGGATAGTCTATGGAAGGAAGGAAGGAAAAGATACTATCTGAAGATATTTCATCATCATGAGATTGGGTGGAGAACATAAAGAGAAGAGGAGAAAGCACTGAGCCGTGTGGGACACCGGTCAAAATGTGCATGTAGAAGATGTAGATGTAGATGCCACCAAATCCAAGTGGCCATCCAAGGATATGAAGATTATGGAGGATTTTATGGTTAACATCAGCAAACATCAAGAAGGATCAGGATTGGCTGTTCCAGTAGCTCAGTGTTTTGAAGCCAGACTGGTTGGAATCCTTAAGCTGGGTCTTTTATGTGAAAAAAGGAGGAGGTCTTTTGGAGATTTCTGGAGAGTCGCAGATGGGATACAATCCAGGGGACATGTTTTGGGATTACTGGATGTTTGCAGGATTTGGAGAAGAAGGAGAGAAGTGTGTTGGAGAGTTCTAAGCCAGACAGCGAAGAAGTGTTAATGGAGTGATGAGGTGAAGCGATGATGCTGGAGAGAGAAGATAAAATGGAGATGCATATGCTGGAGAGTATGAGGAGAGTTCTTCATCTAGTTACGACTTCCTCCAGCGGTCCTCTTTTCCCCTGTGTGGAACATTCATTAATATGGAGCACACAGGAAGGACCTTGTTTGTCTGGAGGAAACAGGGCAGAGTAGATCAATTGAAGAAGAGAGCTTGAGGTCAGGAAAATAGCGAGGTTCTTGGCAGGAAGTCACTTATTTTTTAACCAGAAATGTAACCGATTTTAAGTGCTAGACCTCCTGTTCCACCACTTGACCCAACCAAATGGTCGGTGTTTTATCAGTGAATTACACTCAAGGCCACTTAAAGCTGCATCTGTCCAGAATCCAAAAGACAAGAAATCGAAAGAAGTTTTATTTATTTCAAAGGAGAGCTTGTTCTTTCAGCAGGAACCAACTTTAAAAACAAACCCTCACTCCAGATTTCTACAAAGACCAAGGAGATATTTTTGGCTTTCCATCCCGAGTTAGTGCACAAGAACATTTCTCCTTTACAACCAAGTGGAGAACTTTATTACTAAACGGATCATAGGAGCAGAAGCAGACGTTCTCATTACCCTTTCATAAATGGACACCTTCAGATGACAGGGACTGAGATGGTGCGAGTTGTTAGCATTAGCTCTGACATTTACACCCTCCCCACCCACCCTTTTTTAGGTCGTTTTTTTTTTTTTTTTTTGTTCAGGCTACACTGACGATCTCCTTAATGAGGCACTTCGGGCTCAGCTGTCAAGAGCCGTCAAGCGTCTGCTGTGCATTAAAAGAAGAGGATAAGAGGATCTTGTAGAGATTTGTTAGGATTGTCGGTAATTAGGCGTCCTGATCGTATCTGTCCGATTAGAGTGACGAGTGACGATTAATTCTGAACTTTAACGCAGTATTGATTTAAATTTGAGTTGAGACATGATGAGCATCTGATGCTGTTCTGAATTCAGACTTCCTAAACAGAAACTGCTTTGTGTTTAACTGAGCTATTATTTCAAGTGAGGCCAAAATAATGGGATCATATAAATCGAAATGATTCTTTTATAATGAAGATGATGATAATGATGATGATGTGATTTAGAGCTCAGTGTAAAACCATCCAAACTCATCTCTAGTGAAGAATCCATAAAGACAGGGGCAAAGTGCTGTAAACCTCAGGGCACCCTGCAGTCCTGTTTCTTTTTTATTCAGCCCATAAGCCAGCTGCTCATTCAGCCGATAAATGACTCCCAATGCTGAATTTCAAGTGAAGTGTTAGGTCAGAGTTCATCTCAGCATCCTGGCTAAACCCAGGTCACGTCTCCGAGCTCCAGTCCGAGTCTATCTGCTTATGATGAACACAAAACTGGTCATATTGAGAAATGAAATGTCTCAATAAAAATGATAGACAGCAGATAAAAGAGATAAATGGTTTTCTGAGTGAATATCCGTGTTCCTTCTCTTCCTTTTCTAACCCCAACGATCCACCATTGATTTCCCATTAAAGTTTGATTCACAAAGCTGTTAAATCAAAGTTAAATCATCGACTAAATTAAATGAATCAGCCCGAGCCCTCGAGCGATATGTAAGGAATAAACACTGTGTGTGTGTGTCTTAGGGCTGTTACATTAAAATACTGTAGTGACGAGGTGGTGTGATGAAGTGGAGCTACTGTAACCACCCTGAAGTTCATTATTTTCCTATAACAGCATGTCCTGGAGTGTTTTATTCCTCTTACACCACAGCAATTTACCAACGATTCATTTTTTTATCATTCAAGAAGGACATGTCGCACTTGTTATCCATTTACAGTTACATTTAATGTTGCGGAGCGTCTGCGAACAAGATAGTTCCTGTTATCGCTTACAATAGTATACGATAGATACGTAGTAGCTATAAATAGTAGTTCCCTCACCAGCCTCTTTTTTTTCTCTCTCTTGATAATCGCAGCTTGTCGTGTTACCGAGAAACCGCAAAGAAGCGTAAACTCCTCTGTCCTGAAGATGTCGAAAAACTTAAACTTACCTCCGACTGTTACAAAGCGCTGACACTGGAGACTCCTTCCGTAAATGTTACATAGACACACTTCTCCTTACAGAAAACTTCACCATAGCAACAATCCCCGTGAATGAGCCGTTACCATAGAAACGATATCGTATTAGAACGAGCGCATTAATATAAACCTGTGATTTGCAGCTGCGCTACTGTCAGAGCCGCTGTTATAGAAAACTAATCAACACCTTCTGACCACTCAGAGGTCTTAAACAGGAAACCTTATATTTTATCACGAATTTAATTGTTCAAATAAATCTTATTTATTTACTACCTTTCCTTGCTGCATTTTTTTTTAAGTTTGGTTTTTAGTGTAGAGTTAGTAAACACGCAACATGTGGTTAAGTAGCATGCATGATAATGCCATGATGACATTAAGGACATTCTATTGATTTACTTAAATGTGTGCTTTTAAATGAATAATTTAATTTCTGTCTATAATTTGAGTAACAGGGTCGTATATTCAAAGTGACCTCGTCAGTCAATATAACGATCTTAGTGTGAATAAAAAATAGAGAGTACTGTGAGAGAATGCAGTTTTCTTCTTCCCATGATCTTTAAAAAATTCAAATGATGCGAGTTATGAATTGTGGAAATGTACATTTTTCATAACCGTTAATGGACGACTTGTGGAAAAATTCTGTTTTATTAATCGTTTAAGTCACTTATCTGAAACATGCACATAGCGTCGTTGTGAAGGAACACAACTTAGCCGTGTTTAAAATGTCTTTTACCTTTACTTTATTTGTAATATCAAGGCAACACCACAATCGTGATATCAACCGTAAACATAACTGTAAAACCAACCACATCCGTTTGGAAACTTCCTGCCGCTCTCATCCTCTTGTCCCGGGTTTGACTTTAAGGTTAAATCATTTACGACTATCATTTCAGTTTCCTTCCTGCACATATTGCTGACCTCTCCAGCATCGCTCAGTGTCCAGCTATTGATTTTCCCATCAAGACAGCACGTCGCAATGCGAGCACGCGCAATTATCTATTCTCTAAAGTGCATGAAGTGACACAACACAACACAAGGGTTTCTTTTCTACTCTTCACAGCTCACGTTGAAAAGAGTAAAATACGTCTCCTTGAATCCTGCCGTCATTTTCTTATCTTTCCGTGTCAGTCCTTCACTTCACTGCAGATATTATTGCCATGATACAAAGAATAATACTGTATCTGGGTTTCTGAAAAATGACAGAACAGCAAGGCCAATTCTGTTGTTTTCACTATACACTGAGGACATTTGGGTTTGAAATCAAAAGATGAATATGAGACGATTCAGTTTTCTTTTCCTCATATTTACATCTAGATGTGTTAAACTAGAAAATCATGGCACCTTTTGTATTAACCCGCTCATTTTTTCAAGTGATCAAAAAATATTGGAACATATGACTGATGGGTGTTTCTTGCTGCCCATGTAAGTCCTGTTAAAGGGATTGTATAAAGAATTTATAGCTCTGAATGTCTACTCTTGGTTTGAGCCTTGAGTTTCACCTGTGAAGACTGCATCTGTTGTTAAAAAATAAACCAACATGAAGACCAGAGAGCTGTCTATGGGAGAAAAGTAAGCCATTTTGAAGCTGAGTGAAGAGGGAGAATAAATTAGAGGCATAAGCATTGGGTATAGCCAATGCAACAATTTTGAATGTCCTGAAAAAGAAAGAAACCACTGGTGTACTGAGCAACCAGACATGGAACACTTCGGCCAAGGAAAACAACAGCAGCTGATGACAGAAATATTGTTAGAGCTGTGAAAAAAACCCCAAAAACAAGTCAGTGACCTCACCAACAACCTCCACAGGACAGGGATCACAATCCACCGTTCGAAGAAGATTTCCAGAGCAGAAATATAGAGGCCGTACCACAAGATGCAAAACAACTCATCGGCAGAAAGAATCAGAAAGTCAGATTGGAATTCGCAAAGAAATACAGAGATGAGCCACGAAATTTCTGGAACCAAGATGAACCTCTACCAAAATAATGGAAAGGCCAAAGTGTGGATAAAGAAAGGATCTGCTCATGATCCAAAACACACAAGCTCATCTGTGAAACATGGTGGAGGTAGTGTCATGGCTTGGGCTTGCATGGCTGCTTCTGGAACAGGCTCACTAATCTTTATTGAGGATGGAACTCATGATGGGAGCAGCAGAATGAATTCAGAAGTCAACAGAAACAACCTGTCTTCCAATTTACAGAGAAATGCATCTAAACAGGAGGAACTTCATCATGCAGTAAGACAACGATCCAAAACACACTGCCAACTCAACAAAGGACTTCATCAGGGGGGAAAGTGGAAGGTTTTAGTCTGGCCGAGTCAATCACCAGACCTTAACCCAACTGAGCAGCATTTCACCTCCTGAAGAGGAGACTGAAGGGAGAAACCCCCTGAAACAAACAACAACTGAAAGAAGGTGTGGTAAAAGCCTGGAAAAGCAACACAAAAGAAAGATGCAACAGTTTGGTGTCAGCAGGCTTGATGCGGTTATTGCAAGCAAGGGATATGCAACCAAACATTAATTATGTTATTTACGTTAAGATTGATCCGTTCCTATACTTTTGCTCACCTAAAAATTGGGTGGTCTGGCACCAAAGGTGCCGTGTTCTAAAGTTGTTTAATACATCTAGATGTAAAAATGAGGGAATGAAAGCTGAGATTCTGATCTGTCGTCTCATATTCATCTTTTGATCTCAACGCTCGTCTGATTACTGACCTTCACTCTTCTCTCGTCTGATTACCGACCTTCACTCTTCTCTCGTCTGATTACTGACCTTCACTCTTCTCTCGTCTGATTACCGACCTTCACTCTTCTCTCGTCTGATTACCGACCTTCACTCTTCTCTCGTCTGATTACCGACCTTCACTCTTCACTCGGCTGATTACCGACCTTCACTCTTCTCTCGTCTGATTACCGACCTTCACTCTTCACTCGGCTGATTACCGACCTTCACTCTTCTCTCGTCTGATTACCGACCTTCACTCTTCTCTCGTCTGATTACCGACCTTCACTCTTCTCTCGTCTGATTACCGACCTTCACTCTTCACTCGGCTGATTACCGACCTTCACTCTTCTCTCGTCTGATTACCGACCTTCACTCTTCACTCGGCTGATTACCGACCTTCACTCTTCTCTCGTCTGATTACCGACCTTCACTCTTCTCTCGTCTGATTACCGACCTTCACTCTTCTCTCGTCTGATTACCGACCTTCACTCTTCTCTCGTCTGATTACCGACCTTCACTCTTCTCTCGTCTGATTACCGACCTTCACTCTTCTCTCGTCTGATTACCGACCTTCACTCTTCTCTCGTCTGATTACCGACCTTCACTCTTCTCTCGTCTGATTACCGACCTTCACTCTTCTCTCGTCTGATTACCGACCTTCACTCTTCTCTCGGCTGATTACCGACCTTCACTCTTCACTCGGCTGATTACCGACCTTCACTCTTCTCTCGTCTGATTACCGACCTTCACTCTTCACTCGGCTGATTACCGACCTTCACTCTTCACTCGGCCGATTACCGACCTTCACTCTTCACTCGGCTGATTACTGACCTTCACTCATCTGCTTCGCATTTATCATTTATTTCCTAATTAAGGACTCTCATTTCTACACCATGATGTTAACCCTGTCCTTGTGTCTGGTTTTTGACATTTTTTTGCTCCTTTAGTTGTTTTGTGAATTTTTCTGGCTTTGGCTTTTGTACCATATTTTGAAATTTTACCTGCTGATCCTGGACTGAACATCTTTTCTTTTTTTTTTTTTTTAACTAATCAATTTCTCTGCACTTGGCGGGCACAGTGGTGCATCGAGTAGACTTTCCTCCTCACAGCTCCAGGTTCTCCGGTTCGATCCTGAGCTCGAGTTACCGTTTGCTAAGTTTTCATGTTCTCCATGCCCATGTGAGTTCCTTCAGGTTCTCCGGTTTCTTCCCTCTGTCCTAGCATCTGCTTTGGCGATGCTAAATTCTCTGATGGACCAGCATCACATCCAGAGTGTATCCCTACCTTGCACAGCAAAGCATCAGATAGATTCCAGATCCTTTGTGTTTTGTGTTTCTGAAATCAATAGTGTCCTATTGGGAGCCAACGTTCATAATCCTCCAAAAGCCTAACAGATCAATGAGCAGCAAAATCATGTTTACAGTCATTTTTAACAACACAACAGTTCCAATTCTCTACAGTATAATGAAATATCGTCAGGGTTGTTACGGTTTTACGGTTTCTGATGCCTTCCTGATACCTGGTTAACAAAGTGGTCCTCATCCCCTTTGTGCCCGACTGCAACTTCCCAAAAACTTTTGCATGCTCTGCACTCGCCCCAAATCACACTACAGCACAGAGGGTTTCTGACCAAAACTAAACCAAACAACTGTGTATTTTTGGCTGAGCGGATCTGCACAATGCCACAGTAGAACTAGGTGCACTCTTTCTTTCAGTCTCCAAATTATTGCTCATTATTTTCTGCTTGATACCTAAAACCTGTCGGGAGACTAGCATTTAAATATGAAAAAAAAAAAAAGAAGAAAATTTTGGGGTGAATCTAGATATATTAAAAAAAGATTTCTTCTATCTGGTGTCAAATTGAAATAATTAAAATTCTTATTTGATAATTAATATAAATAATTGAGATTTTTTTTTTTGTATCACTGAGTAAACTTTTGGATTATCAGGAAAGAATGACGAGAGCTGAGTGTTGACGTTCCTGGGTTTATTGAAGTTTATTTAAGAGGCATTTCTTCTTGTCCGTGCGGCTCGATACAAAACAGTCCAACGCTGATAAGTCAGAAAGACCAGAAATACCAACCAGTACTCGTAAAGGTTCCTCCTGAATCAGGAGCGACGGCTTTATCGGCTCGCCGAGGCTCACGTATATATATATATATATATCAGGGAAAAAAATCAATCTGGAATAATCGATGCTTTCTCCTTCTTACTGAAAGGTATGAACGTTTAATCCTGTATAAACCCACTCACTGAACAGCGTTAACAACTGCCTGCATGTCATCCATCATATCCTGACACACACACACACACACACACACACACACACTCAAGCCTCAGGAGAAAGAAGCAGGAAGACGTTATAGGATCTCGTTAGGAACTGCAGCACTTAAACATCACTGCAGCTCATGGGACACGTCGTATTTCTTAATTCCTGCAGTGTGATATTTACCGCCGTGTGCAAAAGTTTGTACGCCCTTACGGCTAAACGAACAAGACAGAAAAGTTTATTTTATAGCAACAAGATGTTCAGCGTGTCATACGACAGAAAACACTTGGAGACGTGCAGTTATAGGAAAACAATCCAAGCCGCATCACCGTGAAGTGATTTATTCTCCAAACAGGACATCCTGAAGTGTTTTAGTTTCCTTTTATACCACAGCAATTTGCTGAAGAATAAAATTATTTATATGTCATAGCGTAAACTCCTTTGTCCTGAACGTGTACTCGGAGTGTGTTTCCATGTGAGGTTCTGATAGGAGTTGGACACCTCGTGTTTTTGGACTTAATACTTTTAATGTCTGGATTGATTTTTTTTCCCCCCTGTACATTTTCTTTGTTTAATAATGAATACTGGTTAGGGCGGGGTGATGTGACTATAATATCAATATCGTGAACTTGTGATGAATGTTTCGTGTCAGAGATCATGATATTGCTTTATTTTATTTTTCATATATATACAGGACTGTGCAAAAGTTTTAGGCAACCCACGTTTTATTAGTACAGACTTTGTTATAGATTTTTTTAATTTTATCTTATGACGTCTACATGATCAAGTCGGTACAAAAAACATTTTAGATTCCCAAACATTGGTTTTCGAGCACAAAATGTTATAAATGTTAAGGAAAAATGTTTGTGTGTCATTAAAGAAAGCAGCGTATTACAGTAAGAGACACTTTTCAGACAGTAAACACAATGAAGGCTGCTGGGTTTCACTGCAGAAATAAGAAGCGAGTGCGAAAGTCAAAGTGTCCAGAAGAACTGTGTCTGGTTCTGCAAGATGCTCAATAAAACTTACCAGCTCATTTCCTTATAAAACTGCACACACTGTACCGGAGACGACCGTTTTTATTTTTATTTTTATTTTTTTGTCGCACCAGATATTGACTTTGTTTCATTTACTACTGTTTACTGCTCTTTATGGTGTTTTTTTTTTTTTTTTATGTAGAAACTGTCACTTAACGCGGGTGATGGAGGCGAAGACGGATGCAAGTGCAGATAAAAGTCAGTTGATTAGGAACAGTCAGATAATTAGGAACAGCAGTCAAAATCCAAAACGTGGGGCAGGTATCGTGGTCGAGAACAGGTGAGGGTCAGGCGATCTACTAACAACGTGAAATGGGCGAGGAATCAAAAACACGAGGCGGAAACAGGATCAAAACCAGAAAATGACACGATAAACAAAGGCTTGGTAGTAATCAGACCGCTACGGAAACTGCGCTAATACTTGGTCTCGGACACAGGCACACACACACACAGGGGGTTTAAATAACAAACACAATCAGTGGTGAACACGAAACAGCTGAGACATATTAGGACACAACCGATGACAATACAGGGGCGGAGACAAGACGTGAACAAAAACAAAACACACGTGGAGAAGTAAATAGTCAATGTCACTGAACCCGGAAGTGCGGAAGTGCGCACTTATATATATATATATATATATATATATATATAATATGATTTGTAGAAAGAAAAATAAATAAATTAATGGATTAAAGAACTGCAAACAATTGGTGACGTTTTTCACATCAGCTTGTTTTTATGAAAAATAAAAAATAAAGTTAAAAAATAAAGTTGATTGTCTGATGAGAACTAACTGTATACAGTATCTGAAAAGATATATATATATATATATGTTTTATCAGCTTAACTTCTATGTACAAACTGTGGAAGCAAGTGATTTTAAAAAACTTTTTTCCAACAAATTACAAGTGAGAAATAATGAACATGAAATGATAATTGTCTCGTTATTGTTAATGATAATTGTGAGTTAAAGGTTTATTGAGTTTAACACAAAGGGGAAAAGCTGACAGAATAATAACGTTTGTGTTCCGTGTCCTTTTCTCACTCCAGCAGCTTTTTTCTCGACGTCACGCCTAATTCACTGCGATAAGTAAATAATGCCGTTAGACGTGATAAAGCAGTGAGAAGGCGAAAGCGTGTTGTTCGGCAGGGCTGTGCTGTGATCTATCACGTGTGTTACGCGGCTGTTATATCACCTCCTGATGGATAAATTCATTCACGGCTTATACGCTCCTCTTCCTCTCGCCTTCCTCACCATCTCCGAGTCGATAACTGATGACAGGTATTGATTTAGGACGTACTGTAGCTGAAACGTGAGCTTTGGAACTGCAGCTGGGTTGTTTTTTTCTGATTTAATATGAAGCAGATGACAGGGCTGAGACACGTGCGACACGTCTGAGGCCGTGAACACGTACGAGAAATTATTATAGAGCTGCTGGAAAAAAAAGCAGCCGAGAGACCAAGTCGTCCTCATAATTATAAAACACTACAATACTCCAACCGTCTGTGCTGTACCTTCATCTCACCTCGTCTCTCTCTCTCTCTCTCTCTCTCTCTCTCTCTCTCTACAGTTCTTCATCCTGCTGCTTCTGATTTTCCTGCTGGAGATTCTGTTCATCATCCTCTTCTTCGCGTATCAAGATCAGGTGAGTTCATCACTTCCTGTTTCAGAATAGACAAAAACAAACAAAAAATCAAAAAATTATCACACAATTCCAAATTGCCCTGAAGTAGTTAATAACGGGATAATGTATGGATAAGGGGCGGAGCTAAAGGTCGTAACCTTTCTTACAGCCTCATTGTTGAATCCAGTGAAATCGATTTGATTAGTTACAGGGTGAAAAATAAGTAAACATTATTCATACTGTATAGGAAAATATGATATAATATCATTCCACCGTTCTCTGTTGCTCTGTAATTCTGGATTCTGATTGGTCAGGAGGTGGTGATTAATTTTCTGACGGTAGCGCAGCTACAAATTACAGGTTTATATTCGTAATACGTTATCGGTTATTGTTTCTATGGTAACAGCTCATTCACAGGGGCGTGTACGGCGGATGCTTCACGTAAACGGATTGAAAAATATGGTGAAGAATTTCTGTAAGGAGAAGTGTGCTTATGTAACATTTATGGAAGGAGTCTCCAGTGTCAGCGCTTTGTAACAGTCAGAGTTTAAGCTGTAACGTTCCGACATCTTCAGGACAGAAGAGTTTACGCAAGGTTACGGGAGCGGCTGTGTACAGCTGCTGTAAAGTAAGTGGAAGAGGACGGTAAATAAAACACAGTAACTCGTTGATTATTTTCCTATAACAGCACTACATGCACAGTGTTTTAATCCTCATGTATTACATATTAAGAGAGAAATAAAGTTCTGGGTTTCGATTTTCAAGCGTAATTTGTTGAAATCGGACATGTTGATGAATGAAATGAAATGCGAAAGAAATGAAGTTATCTTTGACATGACAGTTATCTTTCTCTTAGAAAATTTACTAACGACGGTTTTAGCGGCCCATCTGGATCCCGAACGCACACATCCTTCAGGAAGAAACCGCTGGCTGTTTATCACATGTGCTGATGGAGACCGAGGCTAAAGACGATGAGAATAAATCAAACACTGAATGAAATCCTGACAGTCAAACCTGCAGCTCTGTGAATTCTGTGTAGATTATTATTTTTTTAAAAAGCGCTGCATCTATTCGACTTGTCTTCAGTCAAAACTGTTGAAAAATGGATCATCGCTGAGATTCAGAGCTTCAGAGTCGGTTGTAGTTGTTTTATTTATTTATTTATATATTTATTTTTAATACCGTGGCATTTTATTTTACAATAAACTGTTAATCATGTTCTACTAATCGTGTAGTGCACTACGTAGGGTCCTCATGATGTACACTATGTAGTGAGCATGTATAGAAAGTAGGAAGTGATTTTGGACTCACCCTCACTGACTATATTATGGAAAAATAAATAAAAATGAATCTAAAGATTTCAGTTCCAGAATGTTCTCGCGTCGTGACAGCGGTGAGTACAGCAGACTGGAACGCATGACGATCTGTACTCGTGTTGTTCTCCTCGGTGTCTCTACGCTGAGGCTCCGACTCGAGTCGCCGCCGTCAGAGCGGAGATCGATCTCTCGCGCACGGCGCTGCTTTATAGTTCATCTGGATGATGATTGGCTCACAGAACCTCATAATACTGAGTTCATCCGAGAGTTTAAACATTTTTTATTTAATTCCAAAAGTACACCAAAATATTATTAATAAAAAATAACACCATGAGGTGCTGAAGTTTCTGTAGTTCTGAGCAAAATGCTACAGAAGTTACGAAAGGTTTTAAACGTACGAATATAACTATAGCTAAAGTGTTTATTCTAGGAAATGTTTATAGTTTTTTATCCAACAGCACGTTTCCCTGAACACGCGACCCTCTCTGCACCTTCTGCACACCTTCTGCACACCTTCTGCACACCTTCTGCACCTTCTACACACCTTCTGCACACCTTCTGCACACCTTCTGCACACCTTCTGCACACCTTCTGCATCTTCTGCTCCTTCTGCATCTTCTGCACATTACACACAAAACCCAATCAACTAACTAACAAACAAACAAACATAAATAAATACATGAACAAATAACTATTTAAATGAAATAGACAGACAGACAGACAGACAGACAGACAGACAGATAGACAGATAGATAGATAGATAGATAGATAGATAGATAGATAGATAGATAGACAGGTGGATAGATAGATAGATAGATAGATAGACAGACAGACAGACAAACAGATAGATAGATAGATAGATAGATAGACAGGTGGATAGATAGATAGATAGATAGATAGATAGATAGATAGATAGATAGATAGATAGATAGATAGATAGATAGATAGATAGATGGATAGATAGACAGGTGGATAGATAGATAGATAGATAGATAGATAGATAGACAGGTGGATAGATAGATAGATAGATAGACAGACAGACAGACAGACAAACAGATAGATAGATAGATAGATAGATAGATAGATAGATAGATAGATAGATAGATAGATAGATAGATAGATAGATAGACAGGTGGATAGATAGATAGATAGATAGATAGATAGATAGATAGATAGATAGATAGACAGACAGACAGACAGACAGACAGATAGACAGATAGATAGATAGATAGATAGATAAAAATTAATAAATTGAATAAAGAAAGAAAGATAGAGTCCTTTTTGTTGTGTGTGTGTGTGTGTGTGTGTGTGTGTGTGTGTGTCTGTGTGTGTGTGTGTGTGTGTGTGTATGTGTGTGTGTGTGTGTGTGTGTGTGTTGCACGTGTTGCTCATTTTCTTGTCCCCGCAGGTGCACGGCTTCACCACAGTCACATTGTGAATCACTGGCTGTGTCGACAATTTGCCCCGCAGTGTGTTCGTGTGTGTTTGTGTGTGTTTGTGTGTGTGTGTGTTTGTGTGTGTGTGTGTTTGTGTGTGTGTGTGTGTGTGTGTGTGTGTGTGTGTGTGTGTGTGTGTACAAACTCCAACATGATGTTTACTTGCAGCTTGTCAGCTCAAATAGATGACTCCGTTCCTTCAGAGCTGTGTGAACTGCAGTAACCTCTATTGGAGAAACCTTAAATCCTGGTCAAACAAGAAAAACACAGCTTTCTTTCTTTTCTTTTCTGTTTTCTTTAGCCGCGAGCCGACTGTGTGTGTTTACACCGTCATTTTCTGAAGATGCTGAGATCTCACCAGGACGTCTCAAATATTTTGTCAACATTATCAGAGCGACACAAAAAGGCAGAGAAGACGAGCGGATCAATTCGGCTGCAGAAAAAAAGTCTCCTGGCTCCTCTGTGAGCGTCTTCTGATCCACTGCTTCCATGTTTAATGCATGAGTTCCTCCAGAGCTGCGGTTAATGAGCTGAAGGTCACACACACACTGAGCTCTTAGCATCGTAATGTCCAGCGTTCAGAGTAGTGCTGGGTGATATGACGATATATCGATATCATGATAAATTATGTCACAATACACTTTTCTGGGATATCGCAGACATCAGGCTTTTTTTTTTTCAAAATAGATATTAATTTTTACTCACTTACAGAGGCCTGTAGGTCATATGATGTAGCTCTTGGGGTTTTCTTTATATCCCTGAGCATTAAACGGTCTGGCCTTGGACTGAATTTGCTGGGATGCCCACTCTTGGGAAGATTGGCAGCTGCCTTGAAGGCTCTTCAATTGTGAACAGTCCTTCTCACTGTAGAATGGTGAATTTTAAATTGTTTGGAGATGGCCTTATAACCCTTCTCAGCTTGATGAGCAGCAACAGTTGCTTCTCTGAGGTCGTGGCTGATGTCCTTTCTTCTTGGCATGATGTAGACACACCTGAGTGCTCCAGAACACCAAACTGCCAAAAGTTCTGTTTTTATAGAGGTACTCGCACTTCTTGATGATTAACTAATCTTATGCATTTCATTAGTAACATTCATCGATGACGAAAGCACTATTTCCAGGGCAGGCTAGCTAGCATAGCTAGCACTAGCAGAGTAGTCAGACAGCTAGGACTGCAGCTCATTAACTAACTCCGAATTTAGTTTTAATATTGAATTTGAATAACAGATGTCGCTATCAACCCTTAAGACAAGTTGATGCCGAAAATCGCCAATTCAGCAGCGACTGGAAAAGGAATATAATCTGCGTGGGCGCGTCAAAACAAACCACTGCAACTTTGATGCCAATAAATCGTGGGTTCTGATGTTCGCAAAATCCAAACACAAACTCCAAAGTCTAAAAGCAAACCTCAATACATTCGTATCACACTTATAGAGGATAAAAATAAATGTATGACAGCCACCATTTAATGACTTATTAAATGAATAGAATATAATATTTCTACAATAAGGTCTTAATATTTTGAAGAAAAACATAATAATAATTAAATAACATTAACTCATACAACAATTTATTTTTTTAACTCTGAATTAAGTTTATATATATATATATATATATATATATATATATATATATATATATATATATATATATATATATATATATATATATATATATATATATATATATATATATATCTTTATTTTCTTTCAACACTAACTTTATTGGATTTAGATAAAACAGGAATACAGAAGAATAAGGAAAATTTGGTCAGAGAAAGTAAAAAATGAAAGGACTGATACACACGGAAAACAAGCAGGGGGAGAGGGAAGACTTCTGCCAGTCCTCATCTCTTATATTCTCGCCCACATCCTTAGACCATGCCAGGCGTTTATTTTCAGAAATTTCCCTACTGTTAAAGGCAATTAGTGTATAAAACAAGGATATTGACCTCCCACCGTTAAAGTGGTTTAAGGTGATTCTTTCTAAAGGTGACAGACCCGGTAAGAGAGGAGAATGCTGTCGTGTCTTATTAATAAAGTTCCTAATTTGAAGGTATTTTTTTAAAAAAATGGGTATTAGGTAAATCAAAATTCTGTCTAAGTTCCTGAAAACTGAGCATAATTTCATTGCTAAATAAATCTGCCACTTTACTCAAACCTTTTGATGCCCATGTTCTGAAACCGCTGCCATGCGTCCCTGGCTTAAAGTTGGTGTTACCCCAGATAGGGGTAAATTGCGATATTTGTGGGTATTCTCAAAAATGTTTTGAAAACTACAAACCATACCACAATAGTATTTTTGACTTAAAGGAATTAAAAGTGGACTTTTTCAGTTTGGGCAGGGGTGCTGAATACAAGTACAGATTCAAAGGCAATTGCCCAGTTGTACTTACCTCAATTCATACCCAAGGGGTAGAATTTTCATTTGTAAACCAGAACATGGCTGATCTTAGCTGAGCTGCCTGCCCAGTAGTACCACTTACGATTAGGCAACTGTAACCCTCCCCTTTCATATGGTAGATACAAAAGAGACAGCCTTTCCCAAATATAACATCATAGATTTTGTCTCATTCGCTTTATAACCTGAGAAAATTCCAAAGGTTTTAATTAGGCTCACTAAGGAAGGCGTACTTAAAAAGTACTTAAAAAGTACTTAATTTGGACAGTGATAATATAATGACATCCGCATATAGAGCTACTTTGCTTTCGAGACCACCGATTGTAATACCTGATATGTCCTTATGCCTTCGTACCGAAATTATGTTGTTAGTCAGCATCTCTTCTGTATGATCTGAATATAAAATTTTAATCCATTTTCTAAAATAAGGGCCAATACCAAATCGAGAGAGCGCATTAAAAAGATAGCCCCACTCCACCCTATCAAAAGCTTTCTCTGCATCTAAGGAAGCATTGCTGTATCCAGGGCTTCTTTTTTAACGTGCAAGATATTTAACACACGACGTATATTATGAAAAGTCTTTTACAAAGCCATTCTGGTCAGAATCAATCAATACCGGCAAATACTTATCCAGTCTGCTGGCCAAGGCTTTAGCAATTATCTTAGACTTTAAAAGGCTAATGGGTCTGTAGGAGCCACATTTCGTAGATTCTTTCCCTGGCTTAAGGATTAAAGCTATGAGGGCTGAACGTAAGGAAGAGGGAAGTTCTTCATTTTCAAATGATTCATCTGTCATGTCGATCACTGGGGATATCAATTTATCATGAAAGATTTTATAGACGTCTATGGGTAGGCCGTCGGGGACCCGGTGCTTTCCCACCACTCAGACGATCGATCGATGGCTGCACGCAGGTCCGCCTCTTCAGTTGGCTGATCCAAAGTCTTCCTCAGTTAATAAGGGTAACTCGATCTCGTCCATAAATGTTTTACGGTAATGGGAATTTGCTGGAGGTGTTGATTTATAAAGGTCTTCATAATTTTTTTTTAAAAACCTTATTAATTTTAATTGGGGACACAGTCTTTTGTCCCTCTGGAGTTTCGATTTCCTTGATCACTCTTTCATTTCGTTGTGCCTTTAATCGCCATGCCAAAAGTCATCCAGCCTTTTCATAATATGTTTGTTTAAGCCTAATTATGTTAGTCTCAGCTTTATAAATGGAGATGTCGTTGAATTTTGCTTTAGATAATCATTTGACCCCTAATGTAGGCCTTTAAGTATCATTGTTTTAGAAATTTAAATATCATCGTTTTAGGTCTTGAAGTGTTCTTGGTTTGTTCGCCACTGCTAGGTAGCCCGTGTGCCCGTTCAATGGTCAATGGTCGAGTGTCCACACCCAGAGCCTGAGGTGGCCAGTCTTCCAATAAAGAAACTGGATTATTTCCCTCAACTCCATTTGTAAGTTCCAAGAATCCGTACGTTTGGGCGTCGGCTTCTGCACTCGGCCATGTCGGGAGCGGTGGCAGGAACTGATGCAGTTTTTTCAAGTTTAGCAACCCTTCCCTGGAGGGAAGCGTGTCTGTTCAGCAACCCGACATAACCGGAAGTCTCTGAATTCAGGGAATATTTTTACAAAATGGTCCTGAAAATTCTTGGATTTTAAAAAAAAAAACCATTTCCTAATGGTGCAGTGATTCAGATTGCTGTATTAATATATACATTAATGGCTAAATATTTAAATATTTTAATTTAAAAATAAAGAAAATCATTAAACATTTTCGACCGTTTTCAACATTAAATCGAAAAACTGAAATTGTACTTCAATAAGTATAATTTTAATTTTTTAAACAGTTATTTAAATAATAATTAAATTATACCCAATTTTAGAGCATTTAACATAAACATAATTAGATATAACTGTAAACATGAATAGATTTTACTGTAGTATAATCTTTGAGTTTTTAACCTAATGTATATTTATATATATATATTTTTTTTTAGGATATTTTACCTAAATATAGTTTTAGAAGTTTTACCAAATTATCCTTTTCAGGGATTTTATCTACACAGAATTGTGGGATATTTAGAGTATTTTACCTAAATATAATTTTGGAGACTATACCTAAATGCAATATTTAGTATATTTTATATAAATATAATTTAAAAATGTTTACCTAAATATTATTGTAGGATATTTTACATTAATACACATTTACAGTATTTTACCTAAGCGTAATACTAAGGATATTAGACTTGAATATAATTGTAACATTTTTACCTAAATACAGTCTTCGATTATTTATCCTAAATATAATTTTAGAGTGTTTCTACTTTAAATTAAATGTACCTCAATTATACTTCCATAAAAAACACACTTTAGACTCTTGATCTCGAAGAGGCAGACAGTTACGCCTTTTGTACGGATAATACTTTAATCGGTCACACCTTGACTCGAGGTATTTGGGAAATAAATGGATACAGAACATTCTGAACGGTCCGTTATTGCCGAAAACCCGGCGTACACGGCGAGCAGCTCTGAGACGATGCTGACAGAAGCTCATGAACACTACGCTGCTGCTGTCAGAATTGATTTCTTGGCGAGACTTCCTCTCTTTTGCTCTCGTTTATTGCTTACTGATGGATGGCATTATCAGGTCTGCTGTTTGCTTCATTATATTTACGTGTTAGCGCAGGAGGAGAGTTATCAGTAATAAAGAGCGAGCGCTCAAGGCTTAGCGCTGTGACGTCGCAGCTACACGCTCCACTGAGCTAATTACTGAAGAAAAGAGGAGGAAAAATGGGCTCTACAGTGAATCCCCAGGTGTGGACTGTCTTACATTTGGCTCTGTATATCATGTGAAAATTTGACAAAAGGGATTTTGCCAGGTTTCAATGGGAACAAAGTATTGGCACCTCAGTGGTGTTCTGCTTCTTTTCCTAATCACATGGCACGAATCCATCTGCTCTAAACTCTTTTCTTCTGTTAATTACTCAGCCACGGCTGTCTTATTTCCCCAGTACAGATATTTTACTTTCATAACAGTACAATAATAAAACATCCGGTACATCTTAAGCTCTGAATTGCTGAACATTTTGCATACATTAATTACAGTCAACGTGTCGCAAAGCCAAATAGGTGAGCTGGCACCGTAGTCAGGACGGCAAATGTCAGGTCCAAGTCCAAGTCCAAGACCAGCAGAGATTACAGTTTTTCTCAGTCACTTTGGTGCATTTCTCGAAACAATTGGTACAAACAGCACCACACAATGGATTACCTGCAAAAGCCGGTAACTTGCTCAAAATCCTTAGTTCATCACTCAAAAGTAAGTACTTATTTCAATGAACATATCAGTGCCATCAGAATGAAAAGTCCTTGCGTCATTGTTCCCAAACAAGAGAGTCAAAATGCTTCGCCATGTTGTCAATATAACAGTGAACTCTGTCGGTATTACCTGAAAAGGCTACACTTCTTCTGTATGGCATAAAGCAATTTCAACAGTACAAATGACACATTACTGTATGTCGGATATTGATTGCATGAGATTGGGCAGAATTCACATTTCCGCTTTTACCGTTGGTCTGTCAACAGATTACAGTACAATGCCACAATGCCACTGCGATACAGAAAAGAAAAAGACAAGACTATTTTACAGCACAAAAGGGGGAAAATTTTATTTACCTGTATAAAGTATATTTACCTGTTCTCGTCTACGAAACGTCTGAATGATTGAGGACGCGGTTGTTCTCCAAACATTCGGCTGCACCCTTCGGCCCTTATTTCATCAGAAACGTAACTATGTCCTTGGCCTCTTCTACCTCTTCCTCTGTTTAGCCTCCCTACCCTTCCACTACGCATCCTTACTCTTCTTCTTCTTCTTCTTCTTCTTCCTGGCTGTTGACCCTGTTCATTTCCTTGTTGTTCTTCCCTTGTCAGAAATTGTAACACTTTGTTGTACTCTGTCTATATTTCTGATCATTTCTTTGTCGGTGGGCAAACGTACAAAATCAGCAGGGGATCAAATACTTTTTCCCCCCCCCGCTGTATATAATCCTGTATGTTTATAAATTTCACCTTCAAGTCTTAAGTACGGTGAATCCGGAAAGTTTTCACAGCGCTTCACTTTTTCCACATTCTGTTATGTTACAGTCTTATTCCAAAATGGATTAAATTCATTATTTTCCTCAAAATTCTACAAACAGTACCCCATAATGACAACATGAAAGAAGTTTGTTTGGAATCTTTGCAAATTTATTAAAAATAAAAAAAACAAAAAAATCACGTACATAAGTCTTCATTTGCTCAATACTTTGTTGAAGCATCTTTGGCACCAATTACAGCCTCAAGTCTTTTTTGAGTATGATGCTACAAGCTTGGCACACCTATTTTTGGGCAGTTTCTCCCATTCTTCTTTGCAGGACCTCTCAAGCTCCATCAGGTTGGATGGGGAGCGTGGGTGCACAGCCATTTTCAGATCTCTCCAGAGATGTTCAATCGGGTTCAAGTCTGGGCTCTGGCTGGGCCACTCAAGGACATTCACGGAGATGTCCTATAGCCACTCCATTGTTATCTTGGCTGTGTGCTTAGGGTCGTTGTCCTGTTGGAAGATGAACCTTCGCCCCAGTCTGAGGTCCAGAGCGGTTTGGAGCAGGTTTTCATCAAGGATGTCTCTGTACGTTGCTGCGTTCATCTTTTCCTCGATCCTGACTAGTCTCCCAGTTCCTGCCACTGAAAAACATCCCCACCACCATGCTTCACTGTAGGGATGGTATTGGCCAGGTGATGAGCGGTGCCTGGTTTCCTCCAGACATGACGCTTGCTATTCAGGCCAAAGAGTTCAATTTTTGTTTCATCAGACCAGAGAATTTTGTTTCTCATGGTCTGAGAGTCCTTCAGGTGCCTTTTGGCAAACTATCATAATAGGCAGGCTATCATGTGCCTTTAACTGAGGAGTGGCTGGATTGGTGGAGTGCTGCAGAGGTGGTTGTTCTTCTGGAAGGTTCTCCTCTCTCCACAGAGAAATGCTGGAGCTCTGTCAGAGTGACCATCGGGTTCTTGGTCACCTCCCTGGCTAAGGCCCTTCTCCGCCGATCGCTCAGTTTGGCCGGGCGGCCCGCTCTAGGAAGAGTCCCGGTGGTTCCAATCTTCTTCCATTTACGGATGATGGAGGCCACTGTGCTCATTGGGACCTTCAATGCTGCAGAGATTTTTCTGTACCCTTCCCCAGATCTGTGCCTCGATACAATCCTGTCTCGGAGGTCTACAGACAATTCCTTGGACTTCATGGCTTGGTTTGTGCTCTGACATGCACTGTTAACTGTGGGACCTTATATAGACAGGTGTGTGCCTTTCCAAATCATGTCCAGTCAACTGAATTTACCACAGGTGGACTCCAATCAAGTTGTAGAAACATCTCACGGATGATCAGTGGGAACAGGATGCACCTGAGCTCAGTTTTGAGTACATGTGATTTTTTTGGTTTTTTATTTTTAATAAATTTGCAAAGATTTCAAACAAACTTCTTTCACGTTGTCATTATGGGGTATTGTCTGTAGAATTTTGAGGAAAATATTTAATTTAATCCTTTTTTTTTTTTATAACTGAATTTGGGAATTTGTGTTGAAAGTTTGTAAAGATATACCAGCGATATTGTACTGGAAATGGCAAATAGTGTAGACAGCAACAGAAATGAATGTTTAGGTTAAATTTGTGTCACAGTAAAGTGATCTGGAAGTGATTTAGAAGTTATATTTGACTAAAAAACAGATTTGTGTGATGGATGCGTGAAAGGGTTCAAATGCAAGCAGTAACTGCATGGTGAATTATGTGGTGAATGCAGTAATACAGAGTCCATTTACTGTAGGAATTTACTTGTGCATCAAGAAAGAGTTTTTCTCATACACACTGTATACAAACATGTAAAACAGAGCCTTTTGGAACGTATGACCTTCATCATCTGTACAAGCAAAGTGCTTCTGTGGAAGTGTTGTGTACGATGCTCCGAGGCCGTGGATGATGTGGATAAAGCAGAAGATATCCGAAATGCTTGATGATGTAATAACTGTATTCATTTCTTTGTTTCCATAACAACTAGCTGGCGATGCACACAGAGATGTCATTAAAGTTCTGTTCGTCGCTGTTGAATGTCTCGCTACTGGAAAGAAAACCGTCAGCATTCACATCTCCTCTCGGTGTCTCCGATGTAAAGCCGATCACAGCTCTTACAGGAAAGACAATAAACAACTCCTCCACTTTACAGGCGGAACGCAGAAGTACCGCAGCTTCTTTTAGGCCGATCATTTAATTCACTTCTGACTAGCAGACTGCTAGATGAGTCTCAGGATCGTCCGGCGGGGTTTTAAAGGTTTTAAGTGTTGCTCTCTTGCTCTTGCTTTCTGTCGTAAAATGGAGACTGTTGAATAAAATCTGTCAGTGTGCTGTATGTTTAGTTTAGCTAACATTAGACATGTGTGAAATTAACATCAGTTAACTATATGTATATAGTCGCCAATATGTATATGTATATGTATATGTATATGTATATGGACGCCAATCAAAAAAATTTTCAGCTGCATGAAGGGAAAAAATACAATGAACTTTTTGGTCTGAAAAGTTTCAGTAGGTCTACAACGATGTTTCAAATCTAATACTTTACAAATAATAATAATAATAATAATAATAATAATAATAATAAAAGTTGCGATAATTAGAAAGTGATAAACACTGTTTTTTCACTTTGAGGAGCAGATTAATAAGAGTGAAAATGTCGGCCACGTGGGCATTAGACAATCAATTCGTGAAAGGTTTATACTGTGTATTGAAAATGCATTGTGTTGTTCATGCCTCTGCCACTAGGTGGTGGTAGCGTTACGTTTCCAGGCTGCCTGTGCGTCCATCCGAGATTCTCATTATCTTGGGAACGGAGTAGTTAAATGATCAGGGTCACAGCAAGGTCAAATGTCTGAAACGACCTGACTTGTTGGCAGCAAGGACGTCTCCATCGATTCTGCTGGTGTTGACTTCTGCTTGTTTTTTAACTCTTTTTTTTATTCTTTATCGCTGGATCACCTAAAAATCCACCATCCAGCTGAGTTTTCGACTATTACCACAGTCCCTGACCTCACAGCTGGAAACACCTGTACATCTACTCATTCATGCAATTATCCAATCAGCCAATCATGTGGCAGCAGCACAATGCCTATAATCATGCAGATACAGAAGAGCTTCACATCAAACATCAGAATGGGGAAAATGTCTGATCTGTGTGGCTTTAACCGTGGCATAGTTGTTGGTACCAGATGGGCTTGTTTTGAGTATTTCAGAAACTGCTGATCTCCTGGGATTTTCACACAGAACAGTCTGTAGAGGTTGCACAGAATGGTGCGAAAAATAAAAAACATCTTGTGAGTGGAGGGTCTGCAGGCTGAATCACTGGTCTGAGCCGACAGTCTATAGTAACTCAGATAATCACTCTTTACAACCGTGGTGAGCAGAAAAGCTTCTCAGAACGCATTACACGTCAAACCTTGAGGTGGATGGGCTACGACAAGCAGAAGACCACTTCAGGTTCAGCTCCTGTCAGCCAAGAACAAGAATCTGAAGCTATCATGGGCACAGACTCACCCAAACTGGACAGTTAAAGACTGGAAAAAGACCGGGCGATTTTTTTTCTTCAACTGTCCAGTTTGGGTGTTCTGAGATGCTTTCCGGCTTATCACGGGTGTAAAGAGCGATTATACGAGTTACTGTATCCTACCTGGCAGCTCAAACCACTCTGGCCTTTTTCCTCTGACCTTCTCTCATCAACAAGACGTTTCCACCCACAGAACTGTCGCTAAGGTTCGCAGTTCTTGGGTCCGTAATTGCAGAAGCGTAGATAATGAGATGCATAATTCAAATTAGACGCAATTAACTCTCTCCAGCTGTCGACTGACTTCATTGCGCAATAAGATATTAGCAGTTAATGCAGTTCGGAACAGACGTTAATGTCTAGCATTGTCTTCCGCACTCCTAATACCTGACAGTATATCAACGTTTTTATTAACAATAACACAACCTTAATGATCAGCAGTTTATTTCCTGGTTCGGCTGAACGCCAAATCTCTCCACGCTGTCTCAGAGTGAGCACTACATAAAGTGTGAAATAATGGACTTTATATACTGCATATATTCTATACGTCCATTAAGAAGCCATCTGGGATTCAGCCTGATTTACTCCTGATTCATTTTTCATCCCTTATTTTTGCCTGAATATTTATCGGAAAAGTTTAAAGCCGTTGGTTATCAGCGAGCCTTTCAGCTTCAACTTCAGTTTGTTTGTTTTTTTTTAAAACTTTAACATCATGTGAGAAAAAAAAATACATTTTCATGTCGTTCTGAGTAATAAGACAGTTTGTTTTAGTGATAACGGCTCTGCACGGACAGAACTTGTGACAAAATAAGTGGAAAAAAAAACAACTCGAAAACATTTTTTTCTACCTAAACCCTGATGTGAGACATCCGACCTGTCAGGACGGTTTATATACGGTAGCATGTTATGAATTCCGTCATGTTTGTGACAGAAATAAGTGACGTGTGCTCTAGTTAGCATGGTTTTAATGATATGTTGTGACACCTGCTTTATGACACCCAACGTACATTCTGTACAATAAAAAAAATAAATAAATAACGATGACCAACCGCAGACTTTTCAAAGGTGGGATTCTGTGAACTTGAATTTTCGTGTCTAGTGACCACACCTTGCTCGCTGTGTTGCGTTGTTCAAAACCGGTGCGTAGAAATGCGGAGAGCCAGTCAGATCCCAGCCTTCAGGATCCTGAAGCTTGTGGCCAGAAAAGAGCACCAACAGATATCAGATGTTTCACATCGCATGGGCTGAGGCTGAGAACAGCTGAGGCGAATCCTTTATTTATACTTGTTGTCATGGTGACCAGCCAGATGTGTGAAATGATGATAAGATATGTGTCTGTTATAAAACACAGGATAAAGTAGCAAAAAATTTGCATGTGACAGATGATCCAATAATCATAACACAACTTTTATAAAGTCGTGTACTGTAACGTTTATGATTATAACGTGGTTATGTCAGTGTTATGACACAGAGTAAGCGTTAAAGGGAAAGTAAAGCATTAGCGACGTTTCTAGCTCGTGTTTTTTTTTTTTTTTCAATGAAACACACTTTGTTTAATTTTGTAAAAGTTGGCTGTAGAAATAAATAAATAAATAAATAAATAATAGTATAAATAACAAACAGTGAATAGCTGTACATTAACAGTTATTAGCGTTCTTGTATAATACTTATTTACTGATATATCACCAGATAAAACAGCATGAAGAGTGCACATATCTCTGAATGTTTAGATTTTAATCTCAGTTGCGTTTATTTATCATGTTATTTTTATCCTGGCAGCTTTTAGAAACTCAAAGGAAAAAATAAGAAGAGAAAATTCCCCCGAATAGGCCGAGGTTTAAAGGAATAATTACATATTGCGAGGTGAAATCTTTCATCCATCTGCATTTAGTGTTTGTTCATGTAGAAAATAAAATGCATGCTTATTCACCCGCTGCACCATCTGCATCAAATCGAGAAAAATGTAGACTTTTCTCTCGTTTTCTGTCTGAAATATAAACCGATATCACAGAGTCGGATCCTGAGGGAGTCTGAGAGTCAAGATGGTTAGAAAATGTTTTCAGTACTCTCTCATTTTCTCTCTGTCCGTCTCTCTCTCCGTCTGTCTCTCCGTCTCTCTCTCCGTCTGTCTCTCTCTCTCTCTCCGTCTGTCTCTCTCTCTGTCTGTCTCTCTCTCTGTCTCTATCTCCGTCTCTCTCTCCGTCTCTCTCTCCGTCTGTCTCTCCGTCTCTCTCTCTCTCTCTCTCTGTCTCTCTCTGTCTCTCTCTCTGTCTCTCTCTCTCTCTCTCTCTCCCTATGAAGGGGGATTATTTTTGCTTTTACACTTTGCTTCTTACTGGAGATTGTTGTTGTTGTTGTTGTTGTTGTTTGTTTTGTTTTGTTTTTTGCTTCTCTCACAAATCCCACTTCAATCTCTTTCTCCTTTCATCATTCGTCATTGTCGCTCTTTTGCTCTGCATGCTTAGTGTCGAGTCGATATTATCTATCTATCTATTTATTTATTTATTGCATTTTAAAGAATGTTCTAGATATTACAGAGCTGTCACTGAGATACAGTGCTTTGCATAAGTATTCCCCCCCCCCCCCGACCTATGTTATGACGTGGAAACACAGGAAGAAGCTAATGAGCTACATTACAGCAATTCCCGTTACAGTACTTGAGTACAGGGTTCACTGTAACATTCAGAGTTTAATTAAACACTTTCAATATTACGTGTGTTTTTTTTCCCCCCTGCATTTATGTTTAATCACCATTACAATTAAAATATGCGGAATTTTTAAATAATTTAGTTTCCAGACCCAATTAAAAATGAAGCTGTTTCCTGATGAGACTCTACACTTCAGGCACTGAATGTTTTGCAGCAATGTCTGACCCAGTGACGACAGATGAGCCTCCCTGACCAACTTATTTCACTTTTAAATACTTCAGCATGATAACAATCTGCAAATTATATTTCACGAGCCAAATGCTGTGTAGATATCAACATTTCACAACGTCTCAACATCTAACCTGTGGAAACGTGTACATGTAAGCTGTTAGCTAGCCGAGTGATGTAGACTAGCCAGCCAGATCTTTTGATGTTTTACAGTATGAAAGTAAACTTAAGACATCATTTTGTGCTGCTAAAAATGCTGCTGCATCCCATAGGACGATGTTTAAGGGGTGGATTTGCTAGATAGCTAAATATGTATGAATTAACATGCGCTACCTAGCTAGCTAACATACTTAGCAAGCTACTGAAACCCCAGCAGTTAGCATTCCAGTTAAAATGGCCATTCTTTATATAATATCGATAATAGAGGTGCTGCTCTGTGATTTAACTTTCATTTTAATGTCACAGTGATGAGGGGTGAATACTTGTGCAATCATCAACGTGCACCTTTTTATTTGTAAATAATATCGCAGACTATGTTGATTTTTACTCTCACGTCTCAGTAGCATGGAGTATTTATCACAGTTTGAGTTTGTAAACGATGCTCACGGCGGAGCGCCTTCAGCACCGAGCAAAGCTTGACACGTGAAATGCATTCCTGATGTTCCTTTGGGTATAAGATTTTATTTGAGCGCTCAAAAGATATAGATTTATCCCTCTCCTGTGTTCCTGGGCTTTTCTGTGGTGTTGAATAATTAATGTTGGAAGTCTGTTTGCTGGAGCTGCTGCAGTTTTCTGCTTTTGGAACATGATTCTGGGCTGAGGAGACTCATCCATCACATATTACTGAGCTCACGGTTGTTACGACACCGGGTGTGTGGAAGGACGAGGGAGTCGGGATGCATGCGCTGGGGAGACGTCAGATAATGCAGCAGAGTTTTTGAACAAAAAACACAGGAATCCACAACAAAAAGACAAATAATTATCCAGGTTGTAATCCAAAAAAGGTAGTAATCCACAAATACTGAATTTGAAGAAAAAACAGTAATCCAAAAGACAGGGAAAAAAAACACTCGAACCGAGGAAGTGGTCTGGGGACCACGGATACGATGAAACGAGGAAGAGGTCTGGGGACCACGGATACGATGAAACGAGGAAGTGGTCTGGGGACCACGGATACGATGAAACGAGGAAGTGGTCTGGGGACCACGGATACGATGAAACGAGGAAGTGGTCTGGGATCCACGGATACGATGAAACGAGGAAGTGGTCTGGGAACCACGGATACGATGAAACGAGGAAGTGGTCTGGGAACCACGGATACGATGAAACGAGGAAGTGGTCTGGGGACCACGGATACGATGAAACGAGGAAGTGGTCTGGGGACCACGGATACGATGAAACGAGGAAGTGGTCTGGGATCCACGGATACGATGAAACGAGGAAGTGGTCTGGGGACCACGGATACGATGAAACGAGGAAGTGGTCTGGGAACCACGGATACGATGAAACGAGGAAGTGGTCTGGGATCCACGGATACGATGAAACGAGGAAGTGGTCTGGGGACCACGGATACGATGAAACGAGGAAGTGGTCTGGGGACCACGGATACGATGAAACGAGGAAGTGGTCTGGGATCCACGGATACGATGAAACGAGGAAGTGGTCTGGGGACCACGGATACGATGAAACGAGGAAGTGGTCTGGGGACCACGGATACGATGAAACGAGGAAGTGGTCTGGGATCCACGGATACGATGAAACGAGGAAGTGGTCTGGGAACCACGGATACGATGAAACGAGGAAGTGGTCTGGGAACCACGGATACGATGAAACGAGGAAGTGGTCTGGGGACCACGGATACGATGAAACGAGGAAGTGGTCTGGGGACCACGGATACGATGAAACGAGGAAGTGGTCTGGGATCCACGGATACGATGAAACGAGGAAGTGGTCTGGGGACCACGGATACGATGAAACGAGGAAGTGGTCTGGGAACCACGGATACGATGAAACGAGGAAGTGGTCTGGGAACCACGGATACGAGACTACGGACAAAAGAACTACGGATGAAAGCGCCACGGAATTTAAACTAATACTCATCTAAACTAAACTAATACTCCGTGTTGAAGCGGACACAAACTGGGGTTTTTAAACACATACAAATCATACACAAAATCAAAGACACCTGAAACCAATGATCAATGAAAAGAACATGAACCAATAGGAAATAAGGAGGCGGAGACATGACGTGAACACAATAACAAAAGCACATGGCCGAGGTAAACAAAACGTGAGTCTTCGAATGGCGCTGGAATGCGCCCCTGTGGAATGCGGAAGTAGGCTACGCTCCATTTGTAGCGTAGCGAGAGCGGGAGAACCTAACAACGGTTCTCCACAAAACCTTTCATCAGGTTCTCTTCTGGTAAAGATTTAATATTTCCGTGAATGTTAATGTTAACGTCCCTCACAGGCTGTTTTAACACTGTGTGTGTGGTGCTGTTGCTGTAAAATAATCATGATGAAGCAGAGTTACTGTTTCCATCCCGAAGTTGATCGTTTTCCCAAATCGGCACGTCCTGAAGTGTTTTATTCCTCTTACACCACATCGGTTTTTCAACAATTACATTCTCTGTTCTACATTGATGTGTCGTTCTTTTTATTTAAGAAAGAACGACACATCATAATTTTTTTTTTATCTGTTTCTAGTTACATTTAATGTTGTGAAACAAGTTAGTTCCTGTTGTCACTTACGTTATAGCAGCTATAAACAGTCGTTCCTTTCCTCTTTTAGAGTTAATAAGACAGAAAAAAAACGTTACCACAAAAAAAAAAAAAAAGATGTCAGAAAAGTTACAGCTTTACGTCTGAATGTTACAAAGCGCTGACACTGGAGACTCCTTCCATACACGTTAAGTAAACGTCTCTTTACAGATCGATTTTTAATCTGTTTATCATTAGTCGAGCCGCAGCTGTACGCGTCCCTGTGAACGAGCCGTTGCTATAGAAACGATAACGTATTAGAACGAGCGCATTAATACAAACCTGTGATTTGCTGCTGCGCTACTGTCAGAGCTGCCGTTATAGAAAACTAATCAACACCTTCTGACCAATCAGGGTCCAGAATTCTACAGCGCTGTGGTGTATCTCTAAAGAAATTCCTCAGGTAAAAGTAACTTCATTAAAAAGTTTAGATATGCAAATATTAATGCGTGTCTAATGAGTATTAACACGTGTATGATGAATATTAATGAGTGTGCACCATTAGCATAAACACATAAATTACAGCAGTTGAATATTTTGTCGCTTTTAATCTACAAAAACAACATTATTTTTATCATAAGATTTACTGTTTCAGAGTTTTGTTTATTAAGTTCTTCTTTTCCTTTCGGCTGTTCCCTTCAGGGGTCGCCACAGCGAATCATCTGCCTCCATCTAGCCCTATCCCCTGCATCCTCTTCTCTCAGACCGACTACCTTCACTATATAAATAAACAATTAAAACTTGTTAAGAACCCACCAACACAATTAATGTTATAAATACAGACGTCTTCCTCATTTCATTTCTGATACAATTCCCAAACGTACTCTTCTTATGAAAATATTTATATATTTTTCCAAGAAAATGGCGTCCTGGATGCGAGGCCCTCATCACAGTCACTATGTTCTCAGTCCTCATCCTTCTTGACCTACGTATCAGCTGCCATTAATCCTGTAAATCACCCGATTCTCATTTAGGCTCTTGCTGATGGAAGCATCCGGAGCTTCCCTCAGACCCGTTTATCATCATATCTACAGCATCGATCTCAGGATGTAGCCTGGAGAGATTCGGTTTCACCTCACAGCCTCACTGCAGGAGTTCCTCAGGGCTCAGAGCTGGGACCGTTCTTGTTGTCCGATACAGTACACTAATTACACACTGCACTCACATGACCTGATGATCTGTCCACCTCCTGAGTTCATCAGACTGACCTTCTGAGACACTAAGACAGAAACGAAGCATGCGCTAATTTCCACACTCGTAATGATGAAGTAATATTGATGCAGACCTCATAAAGAAGTTATGCCCTTTTCATATAATCATATAATTATAGTTATAATAACCACTGTAACCCGTGCTGCCTTGCAGTCTTGTCAGAAATATCACAATTACAAGGCGAAAGCAAACGAGCTCCATTACGATGTCGTAATTACGACTCGAGGACTCGTATTTTCCTGTGAACCCTGATTTTCCGAGTTAAGGTTGAAGCGATGATTATGCATGTTAACTATTCTGTTCTTTTTTTCCTTTCAGTAAAACAAAAAATAAATAAAAACAAACAAAAAAAAAATTTCAGAACAAAACCACTAGAACACACATGCCATACCATAATAATCATGGCTACTATAAAATAACGAAGAAGAAGGGAAAAAAATGAATGCATTTTTTAAATGCTAGTTCCACTATTTTGATTGGACGAGTTCAAATTACAGTTCTAGCTATAGTTCGCTACATAAATACCATTACTACACTTACTACGGGCTGTCAATCAGTCTGTGTGTTGGCATGGCAACACGCAACGCCCTATCCAGCTGTGGCTTCTTTGGAAATCGTTTAAATGTATATTTGTAGACATTAAACGAAGTGTCCAACACGTATTTTTTTGTATTTCTGTGAAATTGTAAGTAGACCTCTATACTGTATGTTGTGATAAATATCGCGTATGGCAGAAAATCTTTCAAAAAATCACGATAGGATATTTTTGTCATATTGCCCGTCCCTACACGGGAGCTAGTCTTAATTTCTTGCTTTTGTCCTCACAAACTCATTCACCAAATCATCTACATCTGCTTTAACAAGCTCCAGTTCAAATCTGAGCAGTGAGGCGGAACGACCTTTCTCTGGCTTCTCTTTCTTATTTAGTTGTCTTTTCATTGTCATACTGTACTTCGTCAGTGCACTGACTGACTGTTCATTCATTACAAATTCAGCTAAACTTTACTTTACTTTACTTTATTGTTTATTTTTACAGGGACAATGCACAATTAAAAGTAATTGCACCAGAGTTAGCTAATAGCTAATTTACATCTGCTGTCCCTGGGCAGGTAAACAAAATAAAATAACATACAATATTACATATACACCACATAGAACATCACAATACATATATCCAAGAATGCAAGATTAATAAAATCAGTATATAAAAACACGGAACTTACAACACAGTCATTAGTGGTTACAGATTTGTTCTGATTGTATCCAGTACTTAAGCTTGGTTTTAAAAACTATGAAGCTGTCAATGCTTCGGATGTTTATAGGTAAGGAATTCCATATCCTCACTACTCTAACCCAAAACGCTGCTCGACCAAAGGCTGTTTTTCTATACTGCGGTACCAAGTCTCCCCTAGCAGATGCTCTAGTCCTACCGGCACTGCCGTTATGGGCCAGGCATCCCCTAAGAGGAGGGCGAGCAAGACTATGGGTAATTTTATACATCAGGCATACATCACTGTAAAATACAAAATTTAAAAAAATTAAACTTTTTCAAAATGGTACAATAATGATAGTCCCTTGGTTTTTTGTCTAACACTTTCAGAATTTGTTTATGAAGGGAGTACACAGGCTTAAGTGTAGTCGCACCTGCCTGTGACCAAGTTGTTATACAATATGACAAATGAGGGAGAATTAAAGTATGTACAAAAAGTAATGCAGCTGATTGAGACACTTGGTGCCTGATGTTTTTGAAATTATTTAAATTAAATTTAACATTATTTATAACCCTTCTTACTTGTTTTTTTAAAAGACAGGTGTTGATCAATTATAATTCCTAAATATTTGACATGAGTCACACATTTGATTACTTCACCATTAAACACGATGTCTGGATTCACTGAGTTGTGTTTTCCTGCAGTAAAATACATGCAAACTGTCTTGCTTACATTAAGAGACAAACAATGGACTTATTTAACCGATCTGAGACTTCCGCCATTGCAGATGTCATACTTGAGAGAGATCATTAATATAAATACTAAATAAAACGGGTCCTAAAATAGACCCTTGAGGGACCCCTATAGGACAGCTAGCAAAAGAACAACACTTCTCCAACACCACTCTTGTACAGTGTTTCCTCTCAGTCAGATATGATTAATTGAATTAATTAAGCACCTAAAATACACCTCTATATGTCTACATGTTGAATATATACAGTACGTTAATGAACCATGTTTCAGCTGGACTTTTTTTATTTTTTAACAGTAAACAGATGTTTAATGAGCCGTTGTAGTCAGTAATGAAGCTGAATGCCTCAGTTATACAAGAGCTTGACTGTAAATCCAGATGGCCACGTAATCACAAGTGGCCAAGATCGTACCATAACAGAAAACTTAAACAATCTGCTTTATAGGATCTTCTGGGAAATTAAACATTTCCGTGCTTCAGTGAAGATTTTCCTCTAATCTGCATGTGGATTAAATCGGTCTCTCAGGTATGGGTGTGCAGTGTACAGAGAGACACACTGAGGAAATTGATTATAATAGGATTAAAAGATGTAAAATAATTATAGCGTGTTGCTGTTATAGTAAAACAGTTAGCGACAGGGTGGCGTGATGAAGCGGAGTCACTGTAACTAACCTGTAACAGCACTTCCCCAAGTGATTTATTCCTCTTATACCACAGCAAAGTGCCAGTGACATCAGTTTTTATTTACTAAAGGACATCTCATACTTGTTTGATCTCTCTAGACGTTAATAAGACAGAAAAAAAGGAAAAATCGTAGCTTGTCATGTTACCGGGAAATCTCAAAGCTTAAACTCCTCTGACACTGGAGACTCCTTCCATCGCGTATTATCGTCGGAGCGTCCGCTGTACACGTCCCTGTGAACGAGTTACCGTTACTATAGAAACGATAACGTATTGCGCTTTAACGAGCTCGTTAATTATAAACAAACCTGCGATGTGCAGATTTGCAGCTGCACTACTGTCAGAGCTGCTGTTATAGAGAATTAATCAACACCCTCTGACCAATCACAGTCCAGAATTCAGCAGGGCTGTGGTGTAAATAATAATATCACACCTACTGTATGTGTGTTGTGTTAAGAGGAATGCTCTGTGGGGCATCTCTGAAAAAAATAGCTTAGATATATTTACAAGCTCTTGAAAATAATTGTATATTTATGTGGATATTTGAAGAGGAAAAAAACTGCTAACAGACCGAAATCTGTGATATTAAGCTGGACGGTTATCAAGCTATGAATCTTTCATCGGTTTTCAGCCCTACTGCCAATAATAAAGCAAGAATTTAATGCACATATTATC
The DNA here is from genome assembly GCA_023630585.1 of Cranoglanis bouderius. Classification (NCBI taxonomy): domain Eukaryota; kingdom Metazoa; phylum Chordata; class Actinopteri; order Siluriformes; family Cranoglanididae; genus Cranoglanis; species Cranoglanis bouderius. The sequence goes on from CM042566.1 coordinate 1,560,233, forward strand.
CGTTATGTGAATATTTGTCCTTACGTGACACCGTTCTGTGGCTGCAGTTTGGCGGTGGAATAAACGGACACTTACTGCAAGCTGCTCTGTAATGTAGGTCAGAGTTGTGTGTGTGTGTGTGTGTGTGTGTGTGTGTGTGTGTGTGTGTGTGTGTGTGTGTGTGAAAAGAAGAAAGAGAGCACAGTGATCAGTCGTGGCACTGTGATGTCACCGGGGTGTCATATTCCCTGATCCGTCTCTCCATCTTCACTCAGCTCGGAGCCTTCAGCTCCATCAGCTCCGGTTCTTTTCCCATCACTCTGACTGACACAGATCTGACTCCATGTCACATTTCTGTCTGACTGAAATCCTTCTTCTGATTGGTCAGAAGGTGTTGATTAGTTTTCCATAACAGCAGCTCTGACAGTAGAGCAGCTGCAAATCACAGCTTTATTTATGATTAATACGTTATGGTTTCTATAGTAACAGTAACTCATTCACAGGGACGTCTACAGCGGACGCTCCACCGATAATAAACGGATTTTTAACAATGGCGATATGGTGAAGCTTCCTGTAAGGAGAAATGTGTTCATGTCACGTTCACGGAAGGAGTCTCCAGTGTCAGCGCTTCGTAACAGTCTGTGACTTTAAGTTTCCCGACGTCTTCAGGACAGAGGAGTTTACGCTTCTTCGCGGTTCCTCTGTAACACGACAAGCTGCGTTTTTTTTTTTCTGTTATTAAAAGAAAAAGAGAAGTTGTTCCCCCGGTGAGGGAGCTACTGTTTATAGCTGCTATAAGCTAAGTGACAACAGGAACTAACTTGCTTCAAAGACAATGAAGAAATGTAACTATAAATGGATACAAATTATGACGTCATTCATTTATAAATAGATAATTGGAAAAGAGATGTTGTATAAGCTCGAAAAATAGAAAACAACAAATTCTGCAGTAGAAATATATTTATATACACCTAAACAGTCTCACCGAGTTACGGCTGAAGGTTTTGTTAGGTTTTATAAGACAGAAGTAAAATAACCACTGACCCTGACCTTTAAGTATTTAAAATGGAATTAAAATGTCAAAGTTTCAATTGTAAGAAGTGGGAACGACTGAGTAACAGTAAAAACTTAGTAAAAAAAAAAATAGTTTTAGTTAAAAAAAAAAAAAAAAAACTACTACTTGGGTATCACCAATAAAATAGTTTTAGGCAAAATAATAATAATAATAATAATAATAATGATTAATGATTAATTAATTTTCAATAAATGTTAGTTTCAGCTCCCCAAAGTTAAAATGAGTTGCAAAAATTCTACTCGAAAAAATAGTTTTAGCCCCAAATATTCCAGCAGCTGTGACCTGGGAGAAGAAAGTTGTTAAAAAAATGTTAAAATGTGTAAAAGTGTGCACTGTTTTCACACTCAGCTCTGATGTAAGACCTTTCCGGGGTTTATGTGATTTATAAGCGTTGGTTTGGACTTTTTGTTTCTTCCTCTCCGATGGTTCTGGAGTCAGTTTTGTTAAATTTAGCTGCAAAAAAATGAGGCTAAAATTCTCCATTAGTAAGGAAATAATTTTTATTACTGCTTCCTAATGGAGTTGGAATTAGTCTACTCTGAGATTAGTGACTTGACCTTTTTAAAATTTATATATATATATATATATATGTGTGTATTTTTTATTCTTTTTACAGATTGACCGTTATGCTCAGAGCGATCTGAAAAAAGGTCTGCAGCTGTTCGGCACTGAGGGAAACATCGGCCTGACCAACGCCTGGAGCATCGTCCAGACCGACGTAAGCAATCTAAAATCATGTAGCTCTTATAATAAAAACGCTCACGTTCTGTTTGCGACTTAACTACGGTCAACAATACACAACGTTTATCACGATATAAAGGCTTGATAACAAACTGTCAGAAAAAAAACATGTTGCAGAAATAAATAGAAATGAAAACTCTTGGCAGTGTATACAAATTCTATTTTTAGGAGAGATATAAAGGTATTTGAACAGAACATGAATAGAAAAGAGTTCTGTCTTTTATTAGAGAAATTTTACCAAGTGCAAGAATGTGAATGTTGGAGGAAAAAAATAGTTTTAGGCCAAAAAGATTATTACTAATTATCACATGAATAAATAAACAAACAAGTAAATAAATAAATGTGATTCATTTTACATAAAAAAGTAGTTTTAGACCAAACAAAAATACTACTTCGGTAACACAAATAAAATATAGTAGTTTAAAAAATTAATTTTAAATAAGATGTTTCGGCACAAAAAAATAAAAAAATTCATACTGAATTCTAATTAAAAGAATATTTCAGCCCCTAAAAAAGTGCTAAACTAGTTTTTGCTAGAACTAGTAAAAAAAAAAAAAGTAAAATAAAAATAAAATTGAAAAAAATAAAATAAAATAAAATGATCCCGATTAATTTAACCCAAAAAAAGGTGCTACTTAGGAAACACAAATAAAAATTTCTTTAAGGCTGATAAACTGAATTGTGCCCCCGGGGGGAAACGGTCGTCTCTCCAGTAGTGATTTTATTTCTTTAAAGGAATTAGCAGTGGTGTGGTCGGGTATAGGGAAAGAGCGAGAAAGAGCGAGAGTGTTTGATTGAAATTGTTTATTCTGTGCTTTTTGAAATCAATATTTGCGGCACATGAATGTTTTACTGTTTAGCTAATGGAGCGCTCTAATGCGTCTCCTGAACGAGTCAAATGAGCCGAAGCTCGTTACCTGTAAAAAGGAACTCTAGGGAAGAAATGAAAGAAAATGTTCTGTTCTCCATCACGGGACGAACTTTGATCACGTTTAGTGCTGGAGCAGATGTCGACAGTCGACGTGTACAGACTACAGACTACAGACTACAGACTACAGTGTAGAACCTTGTTCAACCTAATGACCTGTCACGGGCGGTTTCAGCATGAAATTATGGTACATTAATGGAAAATGAGACACATAAAAGAGGCGAGAGAGAGAGAGAGAGAGAGAGAGAGAGAGACATACAACTGCTGATTTATTCATTTTAAATCTACAGAAAGAAAAGAATCACAACAGACATAAAGCTCTGTTTATGAGTGTGAGGATTCAATTCATACTGACATGCTGGGAAAAAATAGCTAATCTTGGCTAAAAGGCAAACGCTGAGGAGCTGAGGTTCCTGTTTTTTTGGAGTGTTTGGAGAGTTTTAACAGCACAGTTGTTGGAAGGCAGAAAGGGGGGGGGCTGGATGCATGCGCAGGGGGAAAAAGTCACTTTATTAGGTACGCCGTCAAAAGTAAAGGAACAGGGGAAAACGTAACGTGAAAGGCAAAGTCAAAAGGCACACATTAATCCACAAAGGGCAAGGCAGTAATCCAGAATCCGAGGGGCATTGCAAAAACCAGAATCCAGTCCGAGATAATCCGCTTGGTAATAGACGACGAAACGAAGTTACTGAGCAAGTCTAATACTTCGTGTTGAGGTGAAGAAACAAAAGGGCTTAAATAAGTGAATGAAACAAGGACTAAACACAAAACACGTGAAACTCATAATGACAGAACCAATGAAAACACAGGGACGGACACAGGGGCGGAGACAAGACATGAAGCAAAACAAAGAACCAATAAACATCCACGGGCGGAGACATGACATGAACCAAAACAAAGAAACACATGGCAACGTAAACAGAGCGGAAGTGCGCTACTCGCTAGCCTCAGCGAGCAGCGCGGAGAGGGAAACCCTAACACCAGTGCTGTTGAATTCTGGATTCTGATTGGTTTAAAGGTGTTGATTCATTTTCTATAACATCGGGGACTTGTACAGCGGATGCGCCGCAAAACGTGTAATCGTTAATATGGTGACGTTTTCTGTTTAATTTGACGTTTATGGAAGGAGTCTCCAGTGTCAAATTACATTCAGGACCGCAACTGACTTGCGGGTCGATTCTGAAATTTGATTCTCCGGGAACTTAACGGATATTGAGTCTGTTCCATCGGGATGGCTGTTACTGTTGTTTCCTTCATCCGTCAATTAAAGACTCATCAATAGGAGTTAGTGCTCCAAACATGCTTTACACAATAATTACTCCTCGGCTAACACAAACGAAACACAAACGAAACACAAGTGAAGCGTGTGTGTATAATGGATTCATCTTAAATCTTAGTGTGTAATTTTTTGACAAAAAAATTAAAAGTTTTGACAAAAATGATGTTGTTTTATTAGTGATGCATCGATACCATCTGATTAACAATGAAATACATCCAGATCCCTGTGATTTTGTGTCATCTGTTCATTAATGTGCCTGAAGGTTACATATGCAAAGTTAGTTCCTTCATTTTCCTGATCTTATCCCTAATTCATGCCACGTCCACATTAATCCGTATAGATCTGAAAACTGCATTTTCATTTTAAAACGTTACCCAAAAATTGAAACGTCTGAAAACGTTTTACATCCCTGTACATACAGCTGTGATATAAACGTAAGAAGCTTTGGCCGGCGTCATTTCCCTGAATCTGAAGATTGTACAAAGTGACATTAATCTTTGACAAAGCTATCGACCGGCATATCAGGCACAACAACTGTAGTACAACATCGTCCACCATCTTGTTTTTTTTTTAGTTGAATAGGTCACATGATTGCGTCACATGACAAAAAATACGTCATAGTTATGTGTACGTAGCCTCGATCATGGTCAGTTCCCACCTCCAGTCATACAGCAGTTACCAGTCTGGGACACGTGAAGACTGGGCGGCGTATCGCACTCAGAGGAAACCGCTATCCGCCCTCTTCCGCATACATAACCTCACAGGCTAGCGTTGCCTTGATTGAAGAGAGTTTCGAGCCAGCGATCTCCGGACCATAAGGCGAACACGTTTCTGTTGTGCCACTCAGGAGCCGGGAGTTCGTTTCTATGGTAACAATCAATCAAAATGCGAACGCAATATAAAACTATAACGAATGTTGACTCCGATCCGGCTAATCCGAACATATCAGATCTGTATCGTAAGCTTTTTTGTTTGTTTGTTTTTTTAACCACAGTATAGGGAATATCACTTTTTAACGTCACACACTGCTTCCTTTTGGAGGATCTGCAAACAGAAATTTGGGGATTTATTCACCTATTTGCATAGAAATAGATATTTTATATCACGGTCGAGAAGTCTGATTCGGAGCCGTAAACAAACAGAACATATCGTTAATATGCACTCACAGTGGCGCTGGTGAATAAAAGATGTGCTGGAGATGAGGATCTGCTGCTGATTAGAGCGCATGGATCATGGACGAGATGTTTGTTAGAGACGGAATTGCGCTGGATGTAATGGGATGATCCCTGTGGTGATGGGTTCAGATGGACGTGTTGAAGGAAGATGACGGAAGGACGAAGGGAGAATGAGGGGAAAACGTCTTCCATCTCTGACATGACCTTTTTGTCGTAATATGATGTAATGATCGCTCTCGCTCCTTTTCTCTTGTAGTTTCGCTGCTGTGGCGTGACCAATCACACCGACTGGTTCGAGGTGTACAACGCCACCCGCGTTCCAGACTCCTGCTGTTTGGAATATAGCGACAACTGCGGCTTGGAAAATCCCGGGACGTGGTGGACCGCTGTATGTAAAGCTAACACACACACACACACACACACACACACACACACACACACACACAGAGTAGAACTTCGTTATAGATCCTCTGGACTGGTCTCTTATCGATTTTGACTCAGCAGGTTCCCCGAGAAGCTTTATTTCTCCTGCGTTCCCCAAACCAGCTCACACTGACTTCACATTTACCACAACCTCGTGTCTACAGGTTCCACTCACTGAAATGGAGCCTGCTGTTCCGTTACCAATCACAGTCCATATTTGGCCCGAAATTAAAAATAAACCCCTTTGTTTGTTTTTTTAAAATCTAGAAATCTTGTTTTCTATTTACTACAAATGCCTCCTATATTCTGTACGTACAGTATACTGTATACATATACAGATAATATAATGCTGTTTGGGAAGAAAATGGCTGAGTGTAACGAAATAAAGTGCATTTTTTTTTACCTTTAAAGTTTACAGAGTGAAAAGTACTAGCTATTAAAACTACTCTTAGAAGTATAATTCATTCCGAAATGTAATTAAGCAGCGCGTTAGAAGAAGAAGAAGAAGAAGAAGAAGAAGAAGAAGAAGAAGCAGCGGAAGATTACTATACGTCTCTGTCGATAAGACTGCGTTAAGTACAAATCCGATCGCAAGCGGTCTCTGGAGGGACATTAGAGACACGTGAAAACGCTGTCCGCTTGTGATCTGCGATAGCAGGACTGCCGTCATCTCTGAAACACCATCACAGTCCCAGCTTGAAGCGATTTTAACAGCTCCTGCTGCGTCGTCTTCTCACTTTTTGGAGAGAAAAAAAAAGTCTAAAACATTGTGACGAATCAGTGAGAAAAACGTTACGAGGCTTTGAGATATACCGAGCTCAGTGCCAGGCCCGAGTGTTTGACGCTCAGTCCACCGACCTCCAGAGAGCGAAGTGAGTGATCAGAGACGAGAAAGTTAAAACGAGGACAAGCTTTACTTATAGGGATAAGAGCCCACAGCACGTTCCTCTAACACACGCGAGGGGGTCGAATCAGAGCGTGGTGAATAATTCAGACAGGCCAAGCACGTGGTGTCAAAACCATCCGAGCGTTAGAGATTACAGAACCGAGTTTCCCGCCGGAGCAACGTGCGCGTTCGTCCTTGCGTTCACGTGAAACATCCTCACGTGCTTCTTCACTAACTAAAGCCTGCATCACAGCGGAACCTTTTACGATCGTCACTCATCACACTGTACGAGATCCCAATAACGTCTTGGCAGAATTCTGTAACAGATAAAGTGCGATCAAGTGTTCCTCAGATCAGATTATTAAATAAAATGATGCAGCGCAGGTTCGTAGCTCTTCGAATGGAAAGTATGAAATAGTTTGGCGTTGGCGTAGTGAGTAAATTCGACGGACAGAGTGCTTGCTCTCTTTTTGTTCAATCAACAAAAATCCACACCGATAGTTTTTCCTGAGAAGGTTCCGCTGTCGTTATACAGCACGAGAGCGGCCTCTAGAGGCGAAATAAAAACTATCGCTGACAAATTTTGTTGTGTTATTTGAAGTGTTTTTTGATTCATTCTGGACGTCTGTATTTTTATTTGTTATTTGGAGAGTCACTTTTTGGTTCAGTTTGGATCTTTTATTTATTAATTTTTAATATCTATTAATGTACACTGCCCTCCACTAATATCGGCACCCTCGGTAAATATGAGCAAAGAAGCTGTGAAAAAATTGTCTTTGTTGTTTAAACGTTTGATATTTTGTTCAAAAAAATTCACAGAAATACTCTGCTCTCATGGATATCAAACAATTGCAAACAAAACACAGGTTTATCCAAAAAAAAAATAAATAAATAAAAAATCTGTTAAATATACAGGACTGTGTAAAAGTTTAGGCACCCTATTTTTTTTTAGTACAAAGTTTGTTATACATTTTTTATTTTCTACATGATCAAGTCGGTACAAAAAACATTTTAGATTCCCAAACATTGGTTTTCGAGCACAAAATGTTATAAATGTTAAGGAAAAATGTTTGTATGTCATTAAAGAAAGCAGCATATTATGTAAGAGACACTTTTCAGACAGTAAACACAATGAAGGCTGCTGGGTTTCGCTGCAGAAATAAGAAGCGAGTGCGAAAGTCAAAGTGTCCAGAAGAACTGTGTCTGGTTCTGCAAGATGCTCAATAAAACTCACCAGCTCATTTCCTTATAAAACTGCCCACATTGTACCGGAGACTACTGTTTTTATTTTTTATTTTTTTGTCACACCAGATATTGACTTAATTCCACTTTACTGCACGCATCACAACATCAACAACGTCACACATTTTCATGAGGCGATACTAGAACCCATTCCGTTATTTGAGTTCTTTATTTAAGCTTGTTGATGGTCTCTGGATATCATCATAAATAAGGAATAATTTTACTCGAACCTCCCGTGAATATGAAGCGTTTCAGAAAATCGAGTTCCGAGGTTATGGATGACTTTTTTCTTTCGTTCTTTTATTGCCAGGCTCAAAGATGTTTTAGAGCGGGACTCATATTATCTTTGGAATTCTGTGCTCTTTAATTTTTAATCCTGTCCGGCCCTTTTTATTTCTATTTATTTATTTATTTATTTATTTATTTTTGTACTTATTTATTCTGCATCTAAAGTAGCTCTGAAAAACAATCTAATCTTTTCTCGTCTCGCGTTTGTCGACCTAATGAATTTACAGCCAAATCGTCTTAAAATGGTAATGAAAAGATCACAATAAAAAGCTGTACTCAGAAAAAAAAAAATAATAATCTGCTTCTTTTACACGCTTTTATATAAAATAAGATCACTTAGCAGCGCGCTGGTGATAAAACGGAGTAATAAACGCTAGCGTGATGCTCACTGCGGCTGATAAGAGACGTGAAGGAGTGGTTGTCAGTGTTCTCGCTTAATCTGATGGTTTTTCTTATTGATTTATTCGTCTTTTCTGGCTGTCGGACCGGCAGGTGGAACGTTCTATAAGCTATCATTAGCGGATTCAATGATGTGGTCAGGATGTGTTTAGATAAAACCGAATAAGAACGAAGACGCGCTTCGTGTTTCAAAATATCTCTGATAAAAATAGGGTTTTACTGATTATCAGAATGCTGTTTGGGGAGATTTCAGTATTTCAGTCCATGAAGCAGCGATCTGATCTTTTTAATCACTTTCTAATGATTACTGTTAAAATTATTCGTCAAAAATAAAGACACCTCGTTGGCTCCATTTCATCTTTTTCAGTCGAAATTCTACATAATTTTCTCTTTCGACCGGAAACCGAAATTGCTGCAACACTAATAAATATAGTTAACTAATGTTAACTATATATACGTGTCGGATATTAGCCACAGTGTCAACACACACTGATTCCACATTAATGAACTCGAGACATTCGCCTGTTTACCATGTCAGAAAGCGAGGACGCCACATCAGCTCATCTTTAAAACGAGAAAATCGAGTCACGACGAGAGATTACGAATGTGAGATGAGGGAAGGGGCGGGGCTTCTAGGGTGTCGGTTAATATCTCGACACCTACGTGACTGTCACTCGTTTCATACGCATATGTCGATGGGGGGAAAATGACGCCTTCTTTGCCGTATTTTTGGGCGATAACTCGCAGCAGTGTACTCTGATGTTAAAATATAGAGCTCTTATACAAATGTAAAAGTTATCAGGTCTGAGATTCCGAATGCGATAGAAACCATAAATGTGGCTGATTAAATGTACACTCGCTGTTCCATAACTAGGGGTTAAATTACGATAAAGTGCAAGGAGGCGGAGCTTCAGCATTGTTGCAACAGACCCTCCGTTCCCAGCTTCATGTACTGTACTGGGTTTTGGTTAGAGCGGAGTGATATGACAAAAATATCAGCACGCCCTGAAGCGTTTTATTCCTCTTACACCACAGCGATTTGACAATTTTTTTATTTATTAAAGAACCACACTTCGTACTTCGACCTCATACCGCTTATAGTTCCGTTCAATGACGACAAAACGAGTTAGCTCTTCTTGTCACTTACGTTATAGCAGCTATAAACAGTCGTTCCCTCACCGGCTTCTCTTTATTCTCTCTCTTTATTCTCTCTCTCTTTATTCTCTCTCTCTTTATTCTCTCTCTTTATTCTCTCTCTCTTTATTCTCTCTCTCGAAGTTAATAAGACAAAAAAAATTCAAATCGCAGCTTGTCGTGTCACCGAGAAACCGCAAAGAAGTCCTGAAGACTTGAAGTTACAGCTTCACCTCCGACTGTTACAAAGCGCTGACACTGGAGACTCCTTCCATACATGTTAAAAATAAATAAAATAAATAAAATTTCTCCTTACAGAAAACTTCAAAAACGATTTTTAAAATGATCAGCGGCGTGTCCGACAGTTACTGTTGCTATAGAAACGATAACGTATTAGAACGAGCGCATTAATATAGACCTGTGATTTGCAGCTGCGATACTGTCAGGGGTGTATATATTTATAAAAGAAAATGTGTTTAATTGTGTGTGTGTGTGTGTGTGTGTGTGTGTGTGTGTGTGTGTGTGTGTGTGTTCGTTCACAGCCATGTTACGAACGAGTGAAAAGCTGGCTCCAGGAAAACCTCGTAGCTCTGTGGATTTTCGCCCTGTGCACGGCTCTGACGCAGGTATCCACTGAAGCTCCATGAGGATTACGTGATGACGGCACATCAATGATTTTGATCAATACTGGATTAGTGACACGTCCCTCAGTAACACGTGTGTGTGTGTGTGTGTGTGTGTGTGTGTGTGTGTGTTTCCAGATCTTAGGGCTGGTGTTCTCCATGACTATCTTCTGCCAGGCTGTGAAAGTGGACACCTTCTACGCCTAGAGAACTGAAATGGATCCAGAACATTTTGTAGGACACTTTTTTTTTTTTTTGTGAGAAACTGGAAACTTTCATCTTTTCTTGTTTTTTATTTTTTTTTATTTTAATTTTTTATTTGTTGATGTGACATCATCGTTGCGTTCTCCAGCTGGAACATTGTTTTCCTTCGACGACAGCTCTAGCTAACACAGTGTTCACCAAACGGTCTTGTGAGAATGAAATGACAACAAGACATTATCATTTCTGTCCTTATCTAATACGGTGGGAGTTCATTAGCGTCCAGAATTCCAATTCGACTCGACGGAAACCCGTTAAAGAGAAGAAAGGGGAGCGGCTCGGCTTTATTTCGTTATCCTGTTTGAATCTAACCGGCTTACATCGCTTCATTCATCAGTACCAGCGAGAAGACGAAGAAGAAGAAGAAGAAGAAGAAGAAGGGAAGTGGCGTGATGAAAGACGCCGCCGGAGTCGGAGGAATCGTCACGCTGTAATATCGCAGAAAGGGCAGGAAACATTTCAGCGGTCGGGGGGAAAAAAAGGAAGCGATGCCCTTTCAAAGTGTAAAATAATAACGTGAGCACTGAACACATTCCAGCAGTGCAGATATCCATGGCTTAAACAGATCAAAAGAAGAGATTTCTCAAAAAACGCGTCGTTTCGTCGTCGTCTTCATCACGTAACAAACGTGTGTGTGTGTGTGTGTGTGTGTGTGTGTGTGTGTGTGTAAATATATGTATTTCCTTTGGTATCTTTCAGACGCCATACTTATTATAACGTAAAAATATAAATAAAGCTTTTATAGGGAAAGTGCACGCGTGTTGTCGTCTCTAGTCATGGTGTTCAGCTCCGGAATTATTGGCACCCTGTGTAAGAATTAATATTTTAAAATTGCTTTATAGTGTGAAGAAAAAAAACAAAACAAGAGCGAGTCAAATAATACAATAGTAAAATACAATAACAATATAAAAACAGAATTTAATAATACAATATAATAAAAGTACAATAATTAATATAATAATTAATATAATATAAAATTAATGGCAAAGTAAGGCAAACTAGTTAAAAGTAAAATGAAAAATGTGTTTTCTTTCTTTTTCTTTTTTTTAGTTAAGCCTGACAAATATCTGTTTATGCATTTTTTATGAATTTGTTTATGCAGTCTTTGCTGCATAAGAATAAAACAGGCAGCTTCACCACACTTTTAGCTTCCATATGTGGACTATAGAGAAGGTGAGCACTAGATAAGAGCTGTATCACGGTGCTAAACCGTTAAGAAATATAAAAACAGGTAATGTCGGTGTCTTGTCAGTCATTTTACAGACACTCTGAATGTGAAATTCTCCCGTGAGCAAAAAATCACACTGCGCTTCGAAAAAAAACCCCGCAATAAAACACAGAATAAACCCTGGCAGTGCTTTTCCAAGATGGAGTCATGTATTACTGGTGAAGGGGACGAAGCTGGACGCGGAATTAGCGCCACCGCTCCTGCACAGGTACAGTACTGTACGTCCGTGTAAAGCTTCCGTTTGAATGGCCGGCTTTTTATAACGAATCGGACAGCTAAGGATTTATTTTCACCATCACATAGAAAAACAAGATCTTCACCTTTACAACTTAACCAAAACGTTAACAAATCTTAATTAACGCAGCTTCACGCTCTTCTATATTGTATTCTCAGGTTCGTAAACATAAACTTTCTCTTCATTTCACCACGCGGTTTTCGACTGGGTTTGAAATGCGGGATTTATGTCGACCGTTCGTATCGACTGTGGTGTGTGTTGAAATCCGTCTACGGGAAAGTCATAACCTCTTGGCAGAGGAAGCCAGGGTTTGGGTTGAAATGTCTTCTTCGGTCTTCACAACAGAGCCACAAAGCCTCACTGAGTCGCCTCCATATTTGCTTGTGCACACTGTGATCAGAGGGGCGCCAATATAAATTAAACTGGCAGTCAGTACATATTCGTCTAAATGATGAGTAAACAATATGGATGTAAATAGACTTAAACACTTTAATTCTCCATGATGGGTTTAAAAAAATGATATTAAACCTGACGCACACAAAAATCAGCATATTTATGTTTTAAATTTTAAAAAAACTGGCCATTTTTGCATTTTTCTTTTACTCATAATAATATATAAATCTTTGTTCCTTCCTTTCTTTTTTTTTTTGTAAAGAATAATTGTTCTTTTTTTAGAGCGAACAAACGAAGCTAAATGTTTCATTTTGGGGGAGAAAATAAATAATATTACGGTTAAAAATCCAAAACGGATCATTATAATCCAGGATGAAGTAAAAGATGTATGCAGTAATGTTTTTAAAACGTTTTTTTTCCCCACTGGATTGAACTGATGCTGCTGGGAAACGGCGGCCAGAAGATACTGTAATTATCCCCTGTATGATCCTCAACAAACACTTCAAAGCCTGAAGGGATTTACATAAAGACAAATGAGTGAATCGTTCTCGGTGATGAAACAGGAGTTGAAGCAGCGACACACACACACACACACACACACACACACACACACACACACACACACACACACACAGAGAGAGAGAGAGCTTGGAGCTCGGAGCTCTGTACTGAAGTCTTCTCTATCAAAGTGACATTTCAATTTGAAAAATTCATGATGCCGGTGTCACGCGGCTCGCCGAAGTCGTATCGGCTGCATACAGATTGGATGTGGAAGATGGATAGATGGATGGAGTCCTCTCTCTCTCTCTCTCTCTCTCTCTCACTTTCTCGGGTTCTCTCCTCCCCGGTTCCCTCTCCGTCTCTGTCGTTGATCTCCTTCATAACTCGTATGATCAATAATGCATCCCCTGTTGCTGCTGCGCCACCTCCTTCCCCTCGCTTAAACAATAAAACATGGACTACCTGTGTTTCTAATCCATGTTAGAAGAGAAGACGGTCACCCAAACCCCGCTTCGACAAACAGCCGAGTAACGAAACCTCACACGGACACGAGAGAAACCTGGAACACGGGGACCTGAGAAGAACGATCTCAAAATTCCACGATTATGACTCCAGAGCGTTCTGTAATATCTCGAACACGGTATCTAAGAAGTTTAATGCACTGGATACAAACAAATCTTCCCCGTAAATCGCTCCTGAGTTTTTCCATATTAGGAGATTAGTCCTTGTGTCGTCATTTTTTTTTGTGATGCTCGCTTTTTATGGAGTCTTGTGGGCGTGGCTACATGTAAATTTGCCCTGAATGTTATTGGTAATGTACAGCTGACTTTCAATCAGCAAAACTTTTTGGAAATCTGACAGGAATTTTCTCTCTCGTTTGGAATACAAACACATTTACACACGACTGTGTAACTGATCGAAAACATTTTCCACCTCTTGCAAGCGTAAGACTTTATGATATTTTGGCGTTATTATCAAATTCGCCTAAAAGAGATGGACGGAAAACTCCATACTGTCATAAGTTTACATCAACATCTTTATACTGTAATCACTGTCATTGTAGTAACCTTCACTGTGTGACTGTTAAGCAGCGGGTCTTTATGTTTATAAATGTCGAATTCAGGAAACGCCTGAATGTACAGACTCTTCTGTAAATGTCACAATTGTTCAAGTTTCCAATTATGTGACTCTGATACAGCAGAACTGTCAGTGTAGCTCCTGAAAAGTGTCATCACGCAACCATGTTAACAGAAACCTGATCATTTTCACAGGCGTTATCACCCGACACTAAAACTGACGAAAACAGCTAAAGTCTGTTAAAATAAGCCTTTATAATTGTTTATGTCAGAGTTCATGAAAACTAAGAAGAAAACGGGGGTCAGCGGGGGCTCTCTGACCGGTCTGCAGCTACGCAGCGAGCTGTGATGCTCTGTGTGTTCTGACTCCTTTCTATCAGAGCCGGCATGAACGCTGTTTTAAACGCATTTAAATGGCGTTAGTTAGTCATTAGTTAGTTAACACACTTGCTAAAGGAGTTCAGAAGGTAAAGACACAAACCTGTCAAAATTACACACATGAACAGTTTGAAATGCAGATCTACACAGAACTCAATCACCAGGTGTTATATACAATCACTGTAAAGGCAGAAGTTTAAGGAGTTTTGTGAATTTTATGACATAATGCATCTGTAGTGGTTTAGATTACGATACAATGTATTGGGAGGGGTTTGGGTTATGATGTAATGTATTGGGAGGGGTTTTGTTTATGATGTAACGTATTGGGAGGAGTTTAGGTTATGATGTATTGGGAGTGGTTTTGTTTATGATGCAATGTATTGGGAGGGGTTTTGTTTATGATGCAATGTATTGGGAGGGGTTTTGTTTATGATGTAATGTATTGGGAGTGGTTTTGTTTATGATGCAATGTATTGGGAGGGGTTTTGTTTATGATGCAATGTATTGGGAGGGGTTTTGTTTATGATGCAATGTATTGGGAGGGGTTTTGTTTATGATGCAATGTATTGGGAGGGGTTTTGTTTATGATGCAATGTATTGGGAGGGGTTTTGTTTATGATGCAATGTATTGGGAGGGGTTTTGTTTATGATGCAATGTATTGGGAGGGGTTTTGTTTATGATGTAATGTATTGGGAGGAGTTTAGGTTATGATGTATTGGGAGTGGTTTTGTTTATGATGTAATGTATTGGGAGGGGTTTTGTTTATGATGCAATGTATTGGGAGGGGTTTTGTTTATGATGCAATGTATTGGGAGGGGTTTTGTTTATGATGCAATGTATTGGGAGGGGTTTTGTTTATGATGCAATGTATTGGGAGGGGTTTTGTTTATGATGTAATGTATTGGGAGGAGTTTAGGTTATGATGTATTGGGAGTGGTTTTGTTTATGATGTAATGTATTGGGAGGGGTTTTGTTTATGATGCAATGTATTGGGAGGGGTTTTGTTTATGATGCAATGTATTGGGAGGGGTTTTGTTTATGATGCAATGTATTGGGAGGGGTTTTGTTTATGATGCAATGTATTGGGAGGGGTTTTGTTTATGATGCAATGTATTGGGAGGGGTTTTGTTTATGATGCAATGTATTGGGAGGGGTTTTGTTTATGATGCAATGTATTGGGAGGGGTTTTGTTTATGATGCAATGTATTGGGAGGGGTTTTGTTTATGATGCAATGTATTGGGAGGGGTTTTGTTTATGATGTAATGTATTGGGAGGAGTTTAGGTTATGATGTATTGGGAGTGGTTTTGTTTATGATGTAATGTATTGGGAGGAGTTTAGATTATGATGTATTGGGAGAGGTTTTGTTTATGATGTAATGTATTGGGAGGAGTTTAGGTTATGATGTAACGAATCAGGAGGTGTTTCGGTTATATCGTAACGTATCGAGTTCAACTTTAGAAATCTGACTTGGCCACATTTCTTCTTTACAAAGTCTCAGTTTTGTGGTTCAGTCCTGAGTTTTGGATAGTTATTTCCCAGATGCCCTGAAATTCTGCTGTTGAATTTATTGAGCCAACTTAAAAATGCATTTGTTCCTCAACAGTTGCGAACCGTCCAGGCCCACAGGCGGGGAATCAGCCTCACACCATTACACTCTCTCCCTTGTGCTTCACAGTCAGGATGAGGCTTTGATTCTGCTGTAATTTAGCAAAAAATATAAACTCGCGCCTCATTTCCCCACAGAGTATTGTTCATCACTGGAACATCCAAACTTGACATGTTTCTTCGGAGACTAGTCGCTTCCTCCATGATGAACGTCTCGTTACTGTTTTTCTCATGAGCAAGTGATGAACACAGAACCTATCAGCCGTCAGCCTAGCGTTCTTTGTCACTTGAGGATTATACAGTGTGCCCTTGAAGTGATCTCTGTAGGGAGCTTGGTCCTAGGGAGCGTTGCATCGTCTTTAATCCATTTGTAAACTATCTGCCATACCATGCACTGATGGTGGTCCAAGCTTTTAAAAATCCTCTTTGAAATACTTTATAATCTTATAATCTTCAAAAATCCTGTATATCCTCATGAGATTTTAGCATTTTCTTCTTCCTTTGCAATCTTTTTACAAGGCCGTCTCTCTCTCTCTCGAGCAGAAGTCTGTTGTGAAGAGACGCGTAAATAAAACGCTGTGCACCTCGTTCATTAAATAAGTCTGTCAGTATTTATTGCTCAGGATTAACTGAAGGTCAGACCACATTTCAGGAGTAACTCAAAGAAAACAGGCTCAGAAACTCTCACACTTCAGCAAAGACATCTTTTTTCTGCTAATCCATATGCGGTGAAAAGTGAAAATACAAAACAATTTGAAATAAAAAATTATTGAAAATAAACCTGGTTGTTTTATTGTTCTTGAATTGGATCCTGTTCAGATTTTAGCCACACGCATTAACACTCATAATATGCAGATCAGCTTATTCCACCTTGATCACCAACCTCGTGCGTTCCTCATTTCGCACAGTGTTTCTTATTCCCTCAAAGGCGTCAACTTCAGCAGCCACGGACCACGTGTGTGTTATGCAACACTTTGGCAGGGGTTTTGTTTATGATGTAATTATTTGGGAGGAGTTTCATTTTTGATGTAATATATTGGGAGGGGTTTCGGTTATGATGTAATGTACTGGGAGGGGTTTTGGTTATGATGTAATGTATTGGGAGGGGTTTCATTTATGACATTGTATTGGGAGGGGTTTTGTTTATGATGTAATGTATTGGGAGGGGTTTCGTTTATGATGTAATGTATTGGGAGGGGTTTCGTTTATGATGTAATGTATTGGGAGGGGTTTCGATTATGATGTAATGTATTGGGAGGGGTTTCGTTTATGATGTAATGTATTGGGAGGGGTTTTGTTTATGATGTAATGTATTGGGAGGGGTTTTGTTTATGATGTAATGTATTGGGAGGGGTTTTGTTTATGATGTAATGTATTGGGAGGGGTTTTGATTATGATGTAATGTATTGGGAGGGGTTTTGTTAGGGAGGAGTTTCAGTTATGACGTACTGGGAGGGCTTTTGGCCTGAAGACGTATTTACACTTATGGAACACCAAGCTGAAAACCTTCTCAGGTCTCCTGAGATGGATTGAGGTCATCAGATCTTTCCGTCAATAAGCACAGCAGTTTAACTGTCATCCTACTGCTTTATAGCTGCAGTCTGCAAAGGTAAGAGCAGGGTTTAAATCTAATAAAATTCTTTCACAGCTCTGTGTGACCTGATGTCATGAATTTTTAAAGAAAGAAAATCATTCCAGAAACATCAATGCCCTCTGCCGGCAAATAAAGGAAGATCAACACATTCTGAAGTGGGCGTTTACGCATCGGCAGCTGAGGCTTTATTAAAAAGCATTCTGAACATTTTCATCTTAAATCAGGATTGGATTTCATAAATATGAGTCCAAGCTTTCAATCATCTTTATTTAAACTAACAGAAAATACAGGATTTTATGGGTTGCATCATACAGAATTATCCACTCTACTGTATCTATGGCACAATATCTGAAACTGTAAATGGATTCTCTATTGTCCTGTATGCTTGCAAAAGACTTCCTACGTGTATTAATTCAAATTAAAATATGCAAAAACATCAGTCCAACCCAATAAAACGGTGCAAAATTCCCTTTTTTCCCCGTTTATTGTTTGCAATTATTATTTTCAGCCTCATTGAATCCATCAAATCATCATCTGTAATGTAGACTGTGACTCTCTCCATTTTCTCAATAAATAAACACAAATTTAATACATATGAAATTAATAATACTACTTTACGTGAGGTATAACACACTTCAGGGCATGCTGTTATAGGAAAATAATCAACGACAGGGTAGTGTTATGCAGCCTGATTCAGGAAGTGTTTTATTCCTTTTATACCACAGCGACTTGCCAACGATTAACAATTTTTTTTTATTAATTAAAGAACGATGTCATACTTTTTATCCGTTTATAGTTACAGTCAATGTTCTAGAACGTCCATGAAACAAGTTAGTTCCTGTTCTCGCTTACGTTACAGCAGCTATAAACAGTCGTTCCCTCACCAGCCTCTCTCTCTCGCTCGCTCACTCTCTCACTCAAAGTTAAGGAAATAAAACCCTACTCAGATTGTTGTCTTTTGTTCCTGAGAAACCGCAAAGCGTAAAGTTACAGCTTTACCTCTTCACCTCTGACACTGGAGACTCCTTCAATAAACATTAAACAGACATCTCTTTAACATACCACATGTGTAAAGTCCCTGTGAATTAACAGCTGTTACTATAGAAACGAAAATGTATCCTAACGAGCGCATTAATATAAACCTGCGATTGTTATTTATGGAAGTGTAAATCAACACCACTGGACCAATCAGATTACGTTTTTTTCTTTTTTACGAGTACTTTTTGCAGAACAAACAGAAATCAGAAGCTTTACTGGAGCAAGCTTTATTAAAAGTAAAGAGAACATCGACAAAAACGTCACGAATAAAAGTCTAAGTCATGTGATCAGCATCCTTCCGCGTCTGCGTCTCCGCCCTGATAAAGCAACGCAATGATAAAGGTGCGCTTATCGTTCATCCCTCACTTTCTTTACACACACACACACACACACACACACACACACACACACACTCAAAATCATCATAATGATCAGTTCTACAAATGTATGTTATATTTACGGAATTTCAGGACAAAATGCTCTGAAAAGAAGGACGAGCAGAACCTCGAGGAGTGAAACACCAACACACACATACACCCATCCCTCTCTCTTTCTCTCCAGCATGCACCTGTTTTGTACACACACACACACACACCTGTCTGGTTTATTTATATCTATGTACAGAGCGTTGTGTAGCGCAGTGGGGTTAGTGGATCCTGGTGAGTTCCTCCACTATCTTAATCACTTCATCCACCGTGGCCTCTCGCTTCATCCCGCTGCCATCATCAATCTAAACACACACACACACACACACACACACACACACACAGATCAAACAATGCAGCGCACACACACTCAGGCATCCCACTGAGAGTTACAGTGGGTATAGAAAATAATCACATTTTGTTGCTTTTCAGCCTGAAATGAAGACGGACAGTTTTTGTTTTATCCAGCTGTATTTACTCAGTGCAACTTACAACATCTAAGTGAAAGATATAACACCAACATGTCAGAAAAAAAAACAAACAAAAAAAACAGAATCACTGAGTTGGAAAAAGGATCACCCCCCTCCTAAAAATGACTTGTAAACTCAATCAGGTGTAGCTAATCACCTTCTCAATGTCACACAAAGCCATTTGACTTTCAACTGTGATCAGCTGAGGTCATTTTGATTAGCTCTTCATGAAAAGAGCTTTCTTGGAGCATTTTGTAGTGCAACTGAAGCAAATAATCAACTACAGGTGGCAAGGCACTGTCAAAAGGTCTCCGGAATAAAGTTGTGGACAGGCACAAGTCAGGAGATGGATACAAAAACATTTCAAAGGCTTTATCAATGCCTAGATGCACAGTGAAGTCTATTATTAAGAAGTGGAAGGTATTTGGTACAACACAGATCCTCCCTGGATCAGGACGTCGCTCCAAACTGGATGAAAGAGCCAGGAGGAAACTGGTCAGAGAGGCTACCGAGAGGCCTACAGCAACTCTGAAGCAGTTGCAGGAATTTATGACCAAGAGTGGTCATTGTGTGCATGTGACAACAATATCACAAATTCTCCACAAATGTGGCTTGTATGGGAGGGTTGAAAGAAAAAAGTCACCCACGACTGAGCTTTGCCAAAACGCACCTTGAAGATTCTGAGGCCACATGGAAAAAGGTGTTATGGTCAGATGAGACTAAAATTTAATTATTTGGCCTCAACACCAAATGATATGTCTGGCAGAAATCCAATACAGCTCACCATCCAAGTAACACCATTCCTACAGTAAAGCATGGAGGTGGTAATATCCTGTTATGGGGGTGTTTCTCTGCAGCAGGGACTGGAGCACTTGTCAGGATAGAAGGAAAATGGATGGAGCAAAATACCATCAAATTCTTGAGGAAAATCTTCTACCCTCTGCCAGAAAGTTGTCAATGGGAAGAAGGTTTACCTTCCAACATGACAATGACCCAAAGCTCACAGCAAAACTGACCACACAGTGGCTGAAGGAGAAAAAGGTGAATGTCCTTGCATGGCCTAGTCAGAGCCCAGACTTAAACCCCACTGAAAATCTGTGGAATGACTTGAAGACTGCAGTCCACAAACGGTCACCATCACATTTAACTGAACTTGAGCAGTTCTGCAAAGAAGAGTGGGCAAATATTGCAAAGTCTAGATGTTAGTAGAGACATATCCCAACAGACTAAAGGCTGTGATTAAAAAATTAAGGCAAATTAAAGCAGGGGGGTGATCCTTTTTCCAACTCAGTGATTCTGTTTTTAAATTAAAAAAAAAAAATAAATTTCAGACATGTTGGTGTTATATCTTTCACTTGGATGTTATAAGTTGCACTGAGTAAATACAGCTGGATAAAACAAAAACTGTGTCCTTCTTCATTTCAGGCTGAAAAGCAACAAAATGTGATTATTTTAAAGGGGGGTGATTCTTTTCTATACCCACTATAGGTGCAGTTAAAAATACCTGTAGCGTGCTGACCACTTCCTGCATTTTAGCTCGTCCCAGGTCTAAGAAACTTTCGATCAGATCTCCGTCGATGAAACCCGTGGCCTGTTCAGTCTTCCTCTCCGTATTGAACGATCTCCAGGTGATCACGGTTAAGGATTTTTTTTTTATTATTATTTTTTTTTAAAACACACACTAATCATTTTTATAAATACAAGGCTCAAAGGGTGCCAAAACATTTTTACTAAACGTATAAAGAATGTTGCTGGCACCTGAACAGTGAAAAACAGTTCAAAAACACAAAAGTAGTTTTTTTTAAGAGGATATAAGCTGTGCTCGATCTTTCCCACACTCTTAATGACCTTGTTGAGTCGATTCTGTAAATCCATCAGTAAACTGTACCATCCCTCTGACAGTGACGTCACCAGGCCTGCAACACACACACACACACACACACACACACACGGAGAGAGAGAGAGAGAGAGAGAAAGAAAAACACGTGTCAGCATTTTCAAGTCTCAAGGTCTCCTTCTGGACTGTAAACTGTAGAACATTTACCTCATAAAAGGTTTCTAAATTAAAAACAATCATTTCTCACATCTTTACAGTTGGACTAGGTCAAATTTGATAACAATACCAAAGAAAATTAATGTTTTACACGTGTGTATCTAAGGGTATGTCCATGTGTTTTGACTAAAATCACCTTTTGGAGACTCCGAAGGGCCCTTGGTAACCATGTACACATATCTAAGATGATAAGGCTACTGATTTTCTCATAATTTTGGTCACTAATGAAAGGTGACACTAAGAGACACTATCATTTCCCACATCCAGCAATATACAAAATATATATTTATATGTAAATATTCATAATTGAAACCTTTGCACGCTTTCAACTTTGTTACGCAGCTTTACACAGGGACTTTTAAATTGAAGTGCTGAAACTCACCCGTGAAGCCGCATAATCATAGTTTTCAGAAAACTATGCGCCAGTCATCGACACGATCGGTTGCAACAGGCTCGAGCTTCCTTTCCACAAAGGAAAGGGGGAAGGCTCTTCCCTTCAGCACGGTCTCTCATTGGCTATTGAAGGCTATGGACAGGGCATGGAAGCTCCTATTGGTTCAAATGAGGTGTCGGAAGAGTCCGACGGCCATTTTGAAATCTACCGATAACCGGAGTTATGACAGAAGACGCAGAAGACAGTCCGTGGGTATTTGCGGATGTAAAATGTGTTTTGGACTAAATATTTTTACATAATTGGATCGTTTGGACCTTTGCCAGTGTAACAAGACTGTTATTGTCAGGATGTTATGGATCAGTGGACTACTATGAGGCTTCATAAGTGAGCTGACTCGTGTGTGTTTGTATGTCGATGGACAGAGAGACATTTGTTGTAGCTGCTTTTGTGATTGTATCTTGAAACGGTTTATATCAATCAAACCACAAGAATCTTAGCTTTCCAAAGGTATATGGCATGAGAACCTAAATAAACACAGCATCCGAGTACATAAAGTTTTGCTCACAACATGGCGGGCCGTCGGAACACAAACAAGATTGCCCAGGAGATCCAACTCCATCAAGAAGCCTCCAGACTCAGATGGTGACATTTTCTACTAAACGTTATTTAGTCTTAAGCCTTTTACAGCTGATTTTAGGACTTAAATTAAAGGTTTTTTTCTTTTTTTCTTACCGATCATTCCGTTAACGGTTCCAAACAGCACAGAACCCTGTGTAGGAGTGGAGCTCTCGCCGAGGTTCTGCAGCACGAGGGAACCGTGACAGAACACGTTCACAAATTCACCCAGGTGGAACACACCCACTTCCTGTAAATGCTGACGCTCCTCATCGGTAGTGGCAGCGCTGAGAGAGAGAGAGAGAGAGAGAGAGAGAGAGAGAGAGAGAGAGAGAAGTACAGAATGGGGGAGGGGGGGCAGAGAATATGAGAGAGAGAGAATAAGAGAGAGAGAGAGAGAGAGAGAGAGAGAGAGAGAGAGAGAGAGAGAGAGAGAGAGAGAGAGAGATCACACAAATACCTCTAATCTAATATAATCCTAACACTCTATATTTTATATATCTATGTAATTTATAGAAATTCAATACTGCATATCTTTCTGTTAATTTAATGTTTATTTATTCATTATTGTTTTTCTATTCCTTTATTTGTTTGTTTTTTTTTGTCTATATAACTTATATTTATTTGCTTTGGCAACCAGGTTCAAGTCATGCCAATAAACTGAACACACTGTGAACTTGAACACAGAGACAGAGAGAGAGAGAGAGAGAGAGAGAGAGAGAGAGAGAGAGAGAGAGAGAGAGAGAGAGAGAAATGGAAAGAGAGGACAGATTGAGAGAAATAAACAGAGAGCGAGAGGGAGAGAGAGCGAGAGACAGAAACAGGGAGAAAGACGAGAGGTTGAGACAGAGATAAACGGAGGGAGAGAGAGAGAGCGAGAGAGAGAGAGAAATGGAAAGAGAGGACAGATTGAGAGAAATAACCAGAGAGCGAGAGGGAGAGAGAGCGAGAGACAGAAACAGGGAGAAAGACGAGAGACAGAAACAGGGAGAAAGACGAGAGACAGAAACAGGGAGAAAGACGAGAGGTTGAGACAGAGATAAACGGAGGGAGAGAGAGAGAGCGAGAGAGAGAGAGAAA